>SJYV01053472.1:891139-904852 GCA_006410875.1 Neotragus pygmaeus | reverse complement strand
TAAAGACCTAAATGTAAGACCAGAAACTATAAAACTCCTAGAGGAGAACATAGGCAAAACACTCTCTGACATAAATCACAGGAGGATCCTCTATGACCCACCTCCCAGAATACTGGAAATAAAAGCAAAAATAAACAAATGAGATCTAATTAAAATTAAAAGCTCCTGCACAACAAAGCAAACTATAAACAAGGTGAAAATACAGTGCTCTGAATGGGAGAAAATAATAGCAAATGAAGCAACTGACAAACAACTAATCTCAAAAATATACAAGCAACTTATATAGCTCAATTCCAGAAAAATAAACAACCCAATCAAAAGATTGTGTGGATTTAATCTGCAGCTTTTATAGCTGATGGGAAGGTTTTGGGTCTTCTTCCTTAGCCACACTGCCCCTAGGTTTCAAGTGTGGTTTTATTTCCACCTTGACATGTGGGTTGTCCACTGGAGTTTGCTCCTGAGGCTGCCCTGGAGGGCTTGGGTTTGCCCCTGTGAGGGCCAGGTGTGGAAGTGGTGCAGCTATTTGGGTCACAGGAGTTCTGGCAGCACCAGGTACTCAGGGGAGTTGGTAGCTAGGGCAGCAGGAAATAGTGCTCTAGAAAGGTATGGCAACCAGTATTGGCCAATACACTCCTGTATTCTTGCCTGGAGAGAGAGAGAATTTTTGCCTATGGCAGCTCTGCCCCAGTGAGATTTGAGCATGAAAGTGGTGCTGCTGCTTGGCTTGCAGGGATTGTGGCAGTGCCAAGAGTGCAGGAAAAAACATGGACTGCCTCTGCTGCAGGATTTATGGCCCTATCACAGTCTTTATTTGAGCCTCTTGTAGCTGGCAATCAGAAGGCCTCTTTAGCCAGTCTTTCTCTGTAGCTCTGAGCATTCAGGCACTTAGAGGGCTNGGTCCATGTGATCAGATTGACTAGTTTTCTGTGATTATGGTTTCAGTGTGTCTGCCCTCTGATGCCCTCCAGAAACACCTACCATCTTACTTGGGTTTCTCTTGCCTTAGACATAGGGTATCTCTTCATGGCTGCTCCAGCAAAACACAGCTGCTTCCCCTTACCTTGGAGAAGGGGTAGCTCCTCACAGCTGCCCCTCCTGACCTTGAACATGGAGCAGCTCCTCTCAGCTCTCCTGCACCCATGCAGCCACCACTCCTTGGACGTGGGGTTGCTCCTCTTGGCCACAGCCCCTGACCTCCGGTGTGGGGTAGCTCCTCTCGGCCACCACCCCTGATAGTAGTACGTACACAGTACTAACACTTCTGGTTAGACTAAAACATATACTTCTCATCAGTACTATTCATCCATTTCCCTACTATTCATTGGGTGTACAAGCATTCATGCTAGAGAGGTAGACAAAAGGCCTACACCTCATTGTCCTATATCCAAGTTAGGTTTACTAATTTTTTGACTCTAGACCAGATAGAGTGTTGGGCACATCTTACCTCATTTGGTCCATAAAAAAACTAGCCAAATACAGAGGGTCACAGAGATAAAGTGACTGGCTTAGAGCCAGTCTAATAGCTAATAAAAGGTAAGGCATGGATTTGAACTTGATTTTCAAATCAAGTTCTATCCTTTTTACAGTATCTTAGTAGCATTAACACATTGTTAGAGGTCATCTTTAGGCTCTTCAACCAGGCCATAAAGCCCCATTGTTAGGCAAGAACCAGCAAAAAAATTCTCACCTTCCTAATCAAAATGATTACTTTTATTTCAAAAAAAATTTCCAGGTACACTGGGTAACTGTAAATCAAGATGCATCTGATTTCCATCTGGTTACCAGGCAGACATCTCATATGTTAACAGTTTAAAAATCCATCTTTATTTTAAATTCTTTATGGATTCATTTGCCTTCCATGAAAGTCCAGGTTACAGTTTCGGTGGCTATTACCGTATCACTAAAGACAATACCACTCCCCAGAGAGCCAACTTCTAACAAAATGAGGACAAGTGTAAAGAATTAATAACTCTAGCAATTTAGGCATCTTCTGTTTGCAAGGAAATTTCTCTCCCTGCTCTCTAAGAACTTATTATACAAGAGCCAGCTCTCTTGGAGCAAAATTGATCATTACCTGACAGAGAATATTGTTACAGCTGGCATTATGCTGCCCAAGGACTGGAGACCAGGTAGCTTGAAAAAGAAACACAGGTGATAAAGGTAGCAGTAGGACACCTGAAGCTCTCATTCAATTGCGAGTTGTGTGATTAAAAGATTCCATAGAGAATTAAAAAAAAAAAAAAAAACACTAGGGACTTCCGCAATACTTGGAATCTTCTCTTACTTAGATAGTTCTCATCAACATAATATGCTTAATATAGCAACACAGTGCCCTAATCAGATACTAATAGACAGTAGTCAAGAAAAGTGCATGTTTTATACCTGTGTTTACTGCAGCCCAATTTACAACAGCCAGGACAAGGAAGGAAACTAAATGTCTATTCACAGATGAATGGGTAAAGAAGGTGTGGTACATATATACAATGGAATATAACTCAGCCATAGAAAGGAACAAAACTGGGTCCTTCATAGTGATGTGGATGGTCCTAGAGTCTATCATATAGAGTGAAGTAAGTTAGAAAGAGAAAAAACAAATATTGTATATTAACATATGCATATGAAATCTAGAAAGATGTACAGATGAGCCTGTTTGCAGGGCAGGAATAGAGACACAGACGTAAAGAAGAGGCATGTGACCACAAGGGAGAAGGGGAGAATGAGACCAAATGGGAGAGTAGGACTGATATATATACACTGCTGCTGCTGCTAAGTCACTTCAGTCGTGTCTGACTCTTCGCAACCCCATGGACTGCAGCCCACCAGGCTCCTCCACCCATGGAATTTTCCAGGCAAGAGTACTGGAGTGGGGTGCCATTGCCTTCTCCGATATACAAACTACTATATGTAAAATAGATAGCTACTGGGAAGTACTGCACAGCACAGTGAGCTCAACTCAGTGCTCTATGAGAGTCTAGAGGAGTGGGATGGGGGGAGAAGTGAGTAGTTGGAAGGAAGCTCAAGAAGGAAGGGATATATGTGTACATATACTTGATTCACTTCATTGTGAAACTAACACAACATTGTAAAGCAATTGTGCTCCAATAAAGAAAAATAATAACAATTACATTCTCACTCTGGAGAAGGCAATGGCAACCCACTCCAGTAGTCTCACCTGGAAAATCCCATGGACGGAGGAGCCTGGTGGGCTGCAGTCCATGGGGTCGCTAGGAGTCGGACACGACTGAGTGACTTCACTTTCACTTTTCCTTTCATGCACTAGAGAAGGAAATGGCAACCCACTCCAGTGTTTTTGCCTGGAGAATCCTGGGACGGGGGAGCCTGGTGGGCTACGTCTGTGGGGTCACACAGAGTGGGACATGACTGAAGCGACAGCAGCAGCAGCAGGTACTCACTCATGCTCAGTCTCTCAATTGTATCTGACTCTCTGGTACCCCATGGACTGTAGACCACCACCACTGTAGGCTCCTCTGTCCATGGACTTTTCCAGGCAAGAATATTGGAGTGGGTTGACTTTTCCTACTCCAGGGGATCTTCCAGACCCCTGGATCAAAACTGCATCTCTTGCATCTCCTGCACTGGCAGGCAGATTTTTTCCCACTTATATTCTAATAAAGAAAAACTACAAAAATAAGTTTTCAAAAATGGATGTGTTAAATACATGCTGCAGAGTGCAGACAAAATCCAGTTAACATTATAATTGCCTCGATATGCTTTGATATCAATGGGGTTAGTGTGGAGTGGCTGTCACAGGGCTAAGATAACTTTGGTACCCAACTGGTATAGCGAGAGTGACCATGGTTTGCCCGGGACAGCCCTGGTTTGCCACAGTTACTAATAGGTCCCGTTTTCACGTTCACGTATATTCCCATTTGGACAACAAATTATAGAGTCACTTTATTTCTAACTGACTCTCCGTCTGCACAGACTTCACTGCTTGCCAATTTACAGATTGAGCTGGGAATCCTGCCATGCAGAGAGAAACGAGTGATGAGTATAGATCCCAGGGTCCTCTGAAGGGAAACCATAGAGTAAGTCAATAGTCACAGCAACACCACCTTAGATCTCCACTATGAATACCTGAGATTTATGGATTTTTTTTTTCAATTTCTAATTAATTTTTTACACAGGATGAATACAGTCATCATCACCAGATGACAAATGATGAAGCAGAAATAAAGAAAAGCTAGTTAAGAAGCATCTGACCACCTACTTGATGATGAGCAAATCATAGGTGGGCATAAAAACACCTAAAAAATAAAATGCATTGTTCTATCCTTGGAATGTTTAGAATTTATTGCAGGGTAGCCTAGGCTAATGGAAAAAAAAAAAAGAAAGTAAGAAGCAGTAAATGACAAACGTACACTGATATGATGCCTAAGTGTTGAAAGAGCTCCCTCAAGGTTACATAATAAATATGTGTCAGAGTTAAAAATAGAGGGAGTGGATGGAAAATAAACATGTATCGAGCACATGGTATGCACTAGCTTTAGATCTCATTTCCCTTAATTCTCATTACAAGCCCTATAAAGCCAATAAGGGTTTCTTTACCGATGAGGTAACACATCTTAAGAGTCACAGAGTACACACATCAGACACCCTCAAAAAGCCCGTGTTCTCTCTCCCCTGTACTGTGTGAGTTGCCCTCGTATCTCATAGCCCAGGGCAGAAAACTGGCCAAAATGAAGCATCCTATGAATGTCTAAACTCAAAGGAAATAAACTCGAAATTACACAAAATAGAATACAGACAGAACAAACAAAATAGGACAATTACATGTGTGTACATTTTAACTCTCAAGAAATGAAAGAAAACTGCTTCTCCATGTTTCCAAGAAGAAATTCCCATGCAGTGTTGTATGTTTAGGAAACCAAAAGGAAAAGAGATTGTGTAGAAATACATACTGAATCAAAAAGTCTTTGTGCAACTGATCATGATGTATTCTCTCAGAAGACTTCTCCACAGAATGGAGTATTGGGTACACAATGGAGTACTGCGTTGACAAAAAAGTTCATTTGAGTTTTTCCATAGCATCTTATGGGGCTATTTTAATACTAGTTATGACAAAAACTCCTCTTAGGTGCCACTGATCAGTAGGGGAGTACATTGCTGAGCAGTGGATGAAGCTTCAAACCATTCAAAACACCAATGTTTGGTCCTACCATTGATTCTATTCACTGCAATTTATCAAATACTTTGGAGTTACAAAGCAAGGTACTGGATGGAAGAAGCAGAGCCTGGGAGGAAAGAAAAACACAGTCAGGACGCTGGGTACATTACAATCCAGTAGGAAAGTGGACAGATGTATTTACAAGATTACAAAGCATACGCAATGAGCCAAAGAAGTAAGGGCTTCCCCAGTGATGGCTCAGCAAGTAAAGAAGCCTCCTGCAATGCAGGAGACACAGGAGATGTGGGTTCAATCCCTGGGTCAGGAAGATTCCCTGGAGGAAGAAAGGGCAACCCACTCCAGTACTCTTGCCTGGAAAATCCCACTGACAGAGAAGGCTGGCGGGCTACCATCCATGGATCACCAAGAGTTAGACACGACTGAGCACAGATGGAACGAAAGTGAATTAAAAATAAAGAACTAGGTTAGTTCCCTGGCTATGGTAAATAGTGCTGTAGTGATGAACTCTGGAGTATGAACATCTTTGCAGGGCAGGACAGAGAGAACAGATTTGTGGACACAAGGGAAAGGAGAGGGTGGGAGGAATTGAGATAGTAAGATTGATACATACATATACTGTACTGCTATGTGTAAAACAGCTAGCTAGTAGGAAGCTTCTGTGTAGCCCAGAGAGCTCAGCTCGGTACTCTGTGATGACCTAGAGGATGGGATGGGGTGGCGGGTAGGAAAGAGGTTCAAAAAGGAAGGAATATGTGTATACTTCTAGCTGATTCACGTTGTTGTACAGGAGAAAACAACAAAACATTGTAAAGCAACTATACTAATTTTTCTTAAGGAATATAAAAATCAACATAAAAATAATACAATAAAGAGATAGGAATGATCTCACGTGGCCTCAGTCTGCAGCAACTTGAAGCCGGATTTCAGTTCCTGGCTAGAGATTGAGATCTAGTAGTGGCACTGAGAATGCTAAATCCTAGCCACTAGACCAATGGCCAGTGACAAGGCCCTGGCCCTTTGACTCTGTAAAAATGGATTCCCGTCAACACAGAAAATAATGAAACAAGAGCTTATTGGGAGGGAAAAAAGGTGTACACACACAGGTATACTCAGAGAGAGATACCACCACTCTCGCGGGGGCCTGAAGCACTTATATGGGACATTTCTTCTGGGTTTCCTTTGGCCAGTCATCTTGCTTTGCCTGGTTCTGAGTCTGTATTTGTCTTATCTCAGGGTTTTCCCATGTGCACACGAGCATCAGTGAAGAGGCCTGCGGTAGGTTCCCATCACTCCCGTTTGAAAGGCTCCAAAGAGGCTTTCTGTGCACTTGTAGTTGGAAAGGTCTCCTTCTCACTGTAAGAGAAAGATGTAGTCTATGGGGTCCCAAAGAGTCAGACACGACTGAGCGACTAAGCACACACACACACATCTGGACAAGGATTAGCTCCTTCTCCTCCTTCACATCTCACTGTCTGTTCACGGGAGGGGAACTCCAGCTCTTCAGCCTGGGGCCCATCCATCTCCTGCCTCAGGAAGACACTAATGTCCCATGATAGTTAACGCTAATTGCCCTTTCTCCCTGACAGGTGACCTTCAACTTCTTTATTGTGAGAGGGGGGCTCGTACAGATACCTTTTGGTATCACTTATATGTGGAAATATTGAATTCCTAAAGTGGTTGTCATGGGCTGGGCAGGAGGGAATGGGGAAAACAGGGAGAGGTTGACACATAGGTACAAACTAGTCTTATAAGGTGAGTGAGATTCACAAAACCGTAAACACAGCCGATAACACTGTTTGCTGTGCTGTGCTTAGTCGCTCAGTCATGTCCAATTCTTTGTGACCCCATGGTCTGTAGCCCACCAGGCTCCTCTGCCCATGAAATTCTCCAGGCAAGAATACTGGAGTGGGTTGCCATGCCCTCCTCCAGGGGATCTTTCCAACCCAGGGATCAAACCCAGGTCTCCTGCATTGTAGGTGGATCCATTACTGTCTGAGCCACCAGGGAAGCCTGTAACACTGTCTGCTGCTGCTGCTAATTGCTTCAGCCGTGTCCGACTCTGTGCAACCCCACAGACGGCAGCCCACCGGGCTCCCCCGTCCCTGGGATTCTCCAGGCAAGAACACTGGAGTGGGTTGCCATTTCCTTCTCCAATGCATGAAAGTGAAAAATGAGAGTGAAGTCGCTCAGTCCTGTCCAACTCCTAGTGACCCCATGGACTGCAGCCCACCAGGCTCCTCCATCCATGGGATTTGCCAGGCAAGAGCACTGGAGCGGGGTGCCATTGCCTTCAGTAACACTGAAGGTTAACACTGTATAGTAGCATCGAAATTTGCTAAGAGAACTTGTTCTCACCAAGTAAAAGGGTAAATATGGGAGATGATTGGTGTGTTAATTAACTTGATGGGGGAATTCTTTCACAATGTGTGTGATTATATACAAATATATATAATGTGATATTATATATATATATAATCAATATGTTGCACACTTTAAATATCTTACTATTTCATTTGTCAATCATACCTCAATAAAGCTATTAATAGAAAAAGTGGGGAAGGTTCTTAATACCTTCTACAACTTCCATGCTGGTTCATCACAAAAATATAATTTTTATATTAAAAGTAGCAAAAGAATGCTTTGAAAACTCTATTTTAATATATAAATTAAATGTGACACTTAAAAAGAAAAACAGGCCCCCATTTAACTAGTTAACATAAATCTGTGCTGTTCCCCTGTATCCTGGGCCAGGCAGGGTGGTGTGTGTCTAAATAACTGTGGGGTGGGGTTTCCCTGGTAGCAAAGAATCCACTTGGCCAATGCAAGAGGCCCCAGCTGGATCCCTGGGTTGCAAAGATCCCCTGGAGAAGGAAATGGCAACCCACTCTAGTATTCTTGCCTGGGAAATCCCATGGACAGAGGAGCCTGGAGGGCTACAGTACATGGAGTCGCAAAGAGTTGGACACAACTGAGCAGCTAAATACCATTACCAGCTGCATGGGTACCTGAGATCCTTCTGCTCCTCCTGCCTGGTCTCCTTCCAGTCTCCTCTTTGAACCCAGCCTGGCCCTTCTCCTGTTCATATTGAACTGTCTCCAATGATGTCATGCACACTCATGATTTCAATTCTCTGTTAACACAAAGTTATGCCTCCAGCCCAGACATCTTTGAGCTCCAGACTCATATATCTGCCTGCCTAGTGGAGATTTCCACTTGGACACGCCTGATGCCTGTCCAAAAGGAGCTCACTATCTTCCATCTCTTTCAAAGAACTAGGCAGCTTCCCCTGTTCCTGATCTCAGGGAACACTGATCATCACCTGCTAGTTACACCCCCTGGCCTTCCCCGTCCCCCTTCTCCTTTCCTCCAGCACTGCCTCCTTCACTTGTTTGCCTTGGAATACAACATAAGAGGAGAGGAAAGTGAAAAAGGATGCTTCTTATAAGCAGATTTGTCAAGTTCCCACGTGGCTGGATGTTGTTCATTTCCAGTTTGGGTATTCTGCTGATTTCTTCTTCACTGAAAAAAGAACAAAGAAAGCTGGAATCTGTATAGATGAACGTGTTCCTGAGTTCCATAAAATTCTGTTTCCAAGAGGTTTTAATAGGTTTCTTTTTTTTAATTTAAATTTATTTATTTTAATTGGAGACTAATTACTTTACAATATTGTATTGGTTTTATCATATATCAACATGAATCCGCCACGGGTATACACATGTTCCCCATCCTGAACCTCCTTCCCACCTCCCTCCCTGTACCATCCCTCTGGGTCATCCCTCTGGGTCATCCCAGTGCACCAGCCCCAAGCATCCTGTATCCTGCATCGAATCTGGACGGGCGATTCATTTCTTATATGATACTATACATGTTTCAACATCATTCTCCCAAATCATCCCACCCTCTCCCTCTCCCACAGAGTCCAAAAGACTGTTCTATACATCTGTGATGTTTCTTTAAGAAAAAAAGAAAGAAAATGGCAGCAATGGGACTTCTCTGGTGATCCAGTGGTTAAGATTCCTGACTTCCACGGCAGCAGGAGGGAGTCGGGGAGGTGCCAGAGTTGGCTGGGGGTGGGAGAGGATGTTGAGGGGATTTTTGAAGCTGCATGGTGAAGTGGCTGAAGAGTTAAAGGTGGCAGCGGTCCAGTGATAGCGAGATTGCATGTTGACTGTGTTTTGCAGACAGTCCTCCTTCACCCTTGGTCCCCAGGCTTTAGACTTCTAGGTAAACATTGCTCCATAATGAGATTTTCACTCAGGCCCCAGTGAGTGAGCTTGATTGTTCCGTCCGCTTATAACATCCTGACAATATGTGTTTATGTGTTAGAAACAGTACGCGTGTACAAACGTGATGTTTGAATTTAAGGGTGTGATTTGGCTTTTGTTGCTGGGATTTGGTCTGCTTATTTTTTTGATGTCCCTTAGAGAAGCGTGGACCATGTGAGCCTACGCACCCTAGCTTGGGCAAGTCCGTTTGTTTCCGCTAGGAGCCCTGAGGCTACCAGGTAGCTCTCCCAAAGGGTAAGTCTTCTGGCCCTTTCTCAGGGGCAGCCTGAGGGCCCATGGCTGTCCCCCCACCCCACCCTGCCTGGAACGTGAGGTCATAATTGCTGTCCCCACCTCACTCCCAGTGAAGGGCATTCAGTCCAGACACTGTTGCTTCTGGCCAGCCGCAACCAGCTCACCCTGCTCAGGGCTCTGAAAGCTGTAACCCTTCCCCTCCATCGAGCTCAGACACTGCCCTCCCCTCAGGGGATTCAGGGGAGTCAGAGGCAGCCAGAAAGCTGCCTGTAGCATTATTTCTAGCTGCTGAGTCCGAATTCTCTGAGAGAGGCCCTCTCAACTGTCTGCAAATCACATGCTTATTGTTCCCACTTTGGAACTAGAGATTAGCACTTAACCAGGCTAAAGCACAAGCTGGGGCTTCCCATGTGGCGCTAATCATAAAGAACCTGCCTGCCAGTGCAGGAGAGATGATGGTTGGATCCCTGGGTTGGGAAGAGCCCCTGGAGAAGGGCACGGCAACCCACTCCACTATTCTTGCCTGCAGAATCCCTTGGACAGAGGAGCCTGGTGGGCTGTGGTCCACAGGGTCACAAGGAGTCGGACACAACTGAAGTAACTGGGCACGTATGCGCCAAAGGACAAGTTAACCCCATATATCTGAGCCTCTTTGTAAAGCTACCCAGACACACAGTTCTGTCTCTGAGAAGTCCTACAGCAAAAAACCGGTTGCTCTTCCTTAATCTAGCTGCCCAAACTATCTTTGGCAACCTGTGTTTCTGGGTATGTCTGGCTCTGAACTGACAAAACCCTTGGAGGATGTGGCATAAACGCAAGAGGGAGGGTTTTCTGGATGAGCCTTAATGGAGTCCAGCTCTCAGTTGTATCAGAACACTTTGTGGGAGGTGATCTGCCTGAGAGCTTGTCTGAAGCTGAGGATGGAGCAGGTGCGTGGGAATCTGAGAGAAGGCGGGGGGAGTGAGGGAGCCAAGAGCTACCATGTGGAATCTGCCTCCTGCCACCACCAGCCCACCCTCCTGAGCCCCCTCTCCGGCCGCCAGCTTGAGTCTCTGAGGAGAGAGCGCTGAGGCCAGCTCAGGAAGCTGAAGCCTGGAGGATGCTGGCACACTGACTCTCAGTGCCCAGAGCTGTCCTGAGTCAAGGAGAGAAGCCTTCTCTCCACCTCAGTCCCAGACCCCATATTCTGTCACCAACTGAAGCACGAGTCCAGCCTCTGTGCCCCTGGAGCTGTCTTCTCATGGGTGGGCAGCAGAGGAACAGACCAGGGCCCAGGCAGAGTGTCTGAGGGGGAAGAATTACCAGGCTTGTCCCCAAGAGGGACACCTTGACACTGGAGACCCCAGACCAGACAGGCAGGCTTGTGAGGTCTTCTCGGGGTCCTGAGGAAAAGAGCACTGAACTTTGGGCCTTGCGTGCATGTGTGCGTGCGTGCTTGCGTGCTAGGTCGCTTCAGTTGTGTCTGACTCTGTGACCTTATAGACTGTAGCCCGCCAGGCTCCTCTGTCCATAGAATTCTCCGGCAAGAATACTTGGAGTGGGTTGCCACGCCCTCCTCCAGGGGATGATCCCAACTCAGGAATTGAACCCATATCTCTTATGTCTCCTGCTTTGGGAGGCATGGTCTTTACCACTAGCTCCACCGGGGAAGGCCCCCTGGGGGCTCATTGTGCCTATAATTCCACCTGGAGGCCCAAGCTCTCCAGGCATCTTCTATATTAAGGAACCTGCTGGTTTCCTGTTCCTCTTTTTTCCCCAGGCCACTCTTTTCCCACCTGCCCAGTCCCTCTGGAGCAATCCTCTGCAAAAAGGGCATAGCTGTCTTTTATTCCAGCGAAAGTCAATGTGTGGTGGTGATCAGGCACCCCCATGGGGTTGCTGGACGCAAAATGGGCCTATAAAGCAAACAGTCAGACCTGGGTCGGGGGTTTTGCTAGTAAAGGGAGTTCCCGTTGTCTTAAATCACCCGGGATTGTTTACTGCAAAAGGCAGCCGTTTAATCTGAAACATAGACAGAAACAACGGCAGCCGTGTGTCTCTGCAGGTTTAGGCCAAGCCCAGCTTTTACATTCTAAGCACTGTAAGTACCGAGTGGCCTGGATGGCTTGAAGCCAAACAGTAATGTTTCCTTTCGCTGTTGTTGAGAAAGGCATTCAGGAAAACAATTGAGCACAATAAGGGCCTTCCTGTTCCGTTGGGCAGGCAGGCGTGTGAACCACCCAGCCAACGTGGAGTGAGTCATCCTGGCTTCCTTCTCCTTTGTCCAAGGCTCTCTCTGTGGCCAGCTGCACTGCTGCAGACATTCCGTGAGATAATGTCTTCTGAATCCATTTCTCTAACCTCTCCAAGCACCAAGGATTTCCTCGCAAATCAAAGCAGATGTTTGTTTATACAGGGTAATGTCACCAACATATTTTGGTTGGGAAAGGCATTGGCCCTACATTTCCCTGTTACCAAAGGTTTCCTTACAGAACCCCACTGGACGTCTTAGAAGAAGATTCAACATGCCTAAACTTCATGGGCTTTTTCATTACATGGCTACACAAACTGTATCTCATGTGTTGACTAACACATACTTGGCTAGTTGCGTGCCAGCCAACAGTAGCTGCCCACAGAAGGCAAATAGCTGACAGAGCTCAAACAAAACCAGTTGTATATAGAATTAAGTAAAATAAGACCACACCTTGCAATGTGTGACGACCTTTAATTTTCCAAGCCATACAACAGAAATACTTAGAGTTGCACTGACATGTCTTGGATGCATGAAAAGAAGTCTGGAGAGATGTGAGAAGGCCAGTTGTTGGTTGGTAGTGGTAAAGGCAGTTCCCTCTTTCATGCTCCCTCCCTCTGTCTCTCTCAGTCTTTCTCTTCTCCACCCTTTTTGTTCATCTCTCTTTCCCCTATCTCTAGACTTGTTAGGAGAACCAGTGCCCGAAACCACCTGCCCTGGCCACGCACCATGGTAACCACTCACATGAGTTAACAAGGTACTACCAAATGTAAGAATTTAGGAAAGGTCAAAAGGAGAGAGGAGACGCCAACCCATATGTCCTACCAACCTCCCAGAATCCTTCTCCCTGGAATTCATCTTGGCTGAGTAATGTGTGTGCCACAGGAAGGACCCTGAGTCAGAATGATTGGCCAGAGACAACCCTGAAACTAACCCCATCACCATAAAACCTGAGACTGTGAACCACGTGGCAGAGCAGTCCTCGTGGGTTCCCTTACCGCTGCTCTCCACCCAGGCACCTCTTCCCAATAGTCTCTTGCTTTGTTGTCACGTCTGTTTTCTTAGACAATTTATTTCCAAGCATTAGACAAGATCCTACTCTCGGGCTCTGGAAGGAATCTCCTATCCTGCAACAGAATTATGGCCAAAATATTCTTTTGGAATGGAATGAAAAGCCTAAAAGATCCTTCAGAATGTAATTCAATAGAGATAGTAAACTTGACATCATTTCTCATACTCTATTTCTAGGATGTAACACTGAGTGTTCCTCAACCAAAAGTTAAACCAAGTGATATTACGTTTTAAAGGCTCATAGGACCTGTCACCCGCAAGTACACCATTTTAGTATGTTGATTATTTTGTGGGCATCTAGAAACAACAAATGTGGGGCCAGGGGAACTTTTTCTGAACTTCCCTTATCTGAATAAAGATAGATCCTCCAAAATGAACTCAGTTCAGTTCAGTTCAGTCGCTCAGTCGTGTCCGACTCTTTGCGACCCCGTGAATTGCAGCACGCTAGGCCTCCCTGTTCATTACCATCTCTCGGAGTTCACTCAGACTCACGTCCATCGAGTCCGTGATGCCATCCAGCCATCTCATCGTCGGTCGTCCCCTTTTCCTCCTGCCCCCAATCCCTCCCAGCATCAGAGTTTTTTCCAATGAGTCAACTCTTCACATGAGGTGGTCAAGGTACTGGAGTTTCAGCTTTAGCATCATTCCTTCCAAAGAAATCCCAGGGCTGATCTCCTTCAGAATGGACTGGTTGGATCTCCTTGCAGTCCAAGGGACTCCCAAGAGTCTTCTCCAACACCACA
>SJYV01053472.1:874779-888502 GCA_006410875.1 Neotragus pygmaeus | reverse complement strand
ACTTTACTAGCATGTGAGATGAGTGCAATTGTGCGGTAGTTTGAGCATTCGTTGGCATTGCCCTTCTTTGGGATTGGAATGAAAACTGACCTTTTCCAGTCCTGTGGCCACTGCTGAGTTTTCCAAATTTGCTGGCCTATTGAGTGCAGCACTTTCACAGCATCGTCTTTCAGGATTTGAAATAGCTCAACTGAAATTCCATCACCTCCACTAGCTTTGTTTGTAGTGATGCTTTCTAAGGCCCACTTGACTTCACATTCCAAGATGTCTGGCTCTAGATTAGTGATCACATCATCATGATTATATGGGTTGTGAAGATTTTTTTGTACAGTTCTTCCGTGTATTCTTGCCACCTCTTCAAAATGAACTCAGTTGTTATAAATTCCTTCTCCAAGAGTTTCATCAATCAGGGAAAATTGACTTATCACAGGAGGGACTGTCTAGAAGTAGACACCACACCCAGACAAACTTTGTCACCAACAACAATATTTCCCATATATTCTCCTAGGGACCCATTCAACTTTCCTGAAAAGTCATCAAGATGGTACTGAAGCCTGAATTCTAAGTCCCCTGTTTGAGTTACTCATTTCTTTCCCAGGCACCTCCCCTGTATACATGAGGTCTGCTGCTATTGGTAAGTCACTTCCATCATGTCTGACTCTGTGTGACCCTGTAGACGGCAGCCCACCAGGCTCTGCCATCCCTGAGATTCTCCAGGCAAGAACACTGGAGTGGGTTGCCATTTCCTTCTCCAATGCATGAAAGTGAAGTCGCTCAGTCGTTTCAGACTCTCAGCGACCCCATGGTCTGTAGCCTACCAGGCTCCTCTGTCCATGAGATTTTCCAGGCAAGAGTTCTGGAGTGGGGTGCCATACATGAGGTCTACACGTTAATAAATTTACTTGTTTTTCTTGTGTTAATCTGTATTTTATTACAACTCACTAAGTACCCCGAAGTGTAGAGAAAATTGTTTTTCTCCCCCTGCTATTAAAAGCATCTACTTTGATAATGCAAAAAAGAGCTGCCACTAGCTGCTTAAGCACATTTTGATAAAAAGATGAAAAACAGAAATTCTTTGGTACTTTAATCTTATATAACGTTTTGAAATGCTTGAGTTTCATGTATAAAAAAAAAACATATTTGGGCCCCATCTTTTTCCATTTACTAGCTATGCACCTGGGCATTTGATTTCTCTGTCCCTCCGTTTCATCATCTGAAAATGGGGGTAATATAGTGCCTACCTCACTGCATTGTTATGAGGATTAAATAATATGATTAATATGGATCTTTTAGTGTCTTGCCCAGTGCTCAATAAATGTAACTAGTACTAATCATCATTATCATCATCTAATCAAATTGTCATTGGATTAATTTTGTTTTGCATTGGAAATCTAATAGACTGGGATTGGCTGAGTTGAAAGCATAATGTCACCCCTTAAGAAAGTATAGCCTCTGTCTTCTGCCAAAATAAAATTAGACTTCAAAAGGAAGAGGTTTCTGATGAATTTGTTAGTTAAAAAGTCATATCATTTTTCAATCATAATAGAAAATATTTTTTAAATGTACACATTCCAGGGTGACAAAGCCACTAGATTTCTCTGGCAAATTTGGTAATCCCTTCAACTGAGACCTAGTTCCTAGAAATTTACATATTTGATCCACCAGAACCTTCAACTAAATACATCAAGTAAAGTAAATGAAAATATTCATTGGTGTCACACTAAAATATCTGCCAGATTTGCCCACTAACCAGATTAGGTTCATGATGAGAGGACCATCAAGGGTGCAATTTCTCTTCACTCAATATGAAGGAATCTTTAAAAAAAAAAAAAAGTGTTGTTCTATCAAACACAGTCAAAAATCCATTCTTGTCAGTCAGGTGGCAGTCCTATGTATGCCTTGACCACTCAGTAAGAAAGCATGTTAAACTGAGCTCTTCTGAAGAACATTAGGAGTACACTCCTCTGGAGCCGATCTCATCACAATCTACATCCCCAAGAGAGACTCGGCTCTGATCTCAAGAGTTTCCTGAAAGAAAACATTTCTGCAAAGCCAATAAACTCCAAACTTGAGCAAGATGTTGGCCAAGGGGCCAGAAAATTCAGTGCAATTCTGGTTAACATACCCAACATTTTTACCAACGGTCTTCTTGGTGGGTGCAGTTCATTTTCAGCTCAGTCAGGTCTTTTGGAAACTGAACCACAGGAACAGCACAGACCCTGAATAAATCAGATACATCCTGTGGTTTGTACTTCAAAGGTAGCCACAAATTCTTAAGGTATGATTCATAGTCATCAAAATCTATGAATCTCCTCTGAAATTGTTCTTTCACTACCACTAAATAGCTCTGTAATTCTTCAAATCTGTGACCCCATTGAAGTCAAGGAAATTGGGCAGGAGATTATGAATGCAATAGGAAATGAGTGTAGTTGTCACCTACTTAGGCCACTTGGCCTGTTAAAACCTGTGTTTACTTGAAAAAGAATAAGAAGGGAGCCAGAGCCCATGCCTTCTTAAACCCTTAAGGGTTCCATGGAAGATCTGCTTAAACAGATATTCAAAGCCTAGTGTCTTATGTCATTCAGAATTCTGTTCTAAAATGTGGAGATTCTATCAAACTTCTAAACTCTATTCTACATCCATATGTCAATTTTGAGAGTATAGGAACTATGCTATATCAGAAAAATGCTAGACAGAAGAAACCTATTAACTTCACCAGCAGAAGCATCCTATTAATTCTTTGTTCCAAAACAGGAAGTTACAAAATGCTCAGAGCATCCTTATCAGTAATTGTGTCTGTGCTGTGTGCTTAGTCCCTCATTGTGTCTGTGCTGTGTGCTTAGTCCCTCAGTCATGTCCGACTCTTTGCAACCCCATGGACTTAGCCCTCTAGGCTCCTCTGTCCATGAGGATTCTCCAGGCAAGAATGCTGGAGTGGATTGCCATGCTCTCCTCCAGGGGATCTTCCCAACCCAGGGATTGAACCCAGGTCTCCTGCATTGCAGGCAGATTCTTTACCGTCTGAGCCACCAGGGAAGCCCAAGAATATTGGAGTGGGTAGCCTCTCCCTTCTCTAGGGGAACTTCCCAACGCACGAATTGAACCAGGGTCTCCTGCATTGCTGGCAGATTCTTTACCAGGTGAGTTACTAGGGAAGCCCATCAGTAATTGTATTCAAGGTAAAAATCAATAACTATCCCCATTAGTTTTTACTGTATTACAGACCATCCCAGAACTTAGTATTAAAACAATGGCCATTTATTTAGTTCACAATTATAAAGGTTGATAACTAGGGCTGTGATGAGGGATCCATCGGCTGTCTCTTCTGGTCTCAGCTGGGTTTGTGAATGCATTTATGGTTGGCTACTAGGTCAGTTGAGTTAGACTAATCTAGAACGGTCTCATCTTTATTCCACATAATCTCCCATTCCCCAGCAGGCTCACCTGGGCTTGGTCATAAATTATCTGGCCAGGGTTCCCAGAGAGAGCCCGGTAGTCCCCAAGGCCTCTTGGTGTCTAAGCTCAGAACCAGCACACTGTTCACTTCCACTGCATTCCATTGCCAAAGCAAGTTACTAGACCAACACTGATTTGAGAATGGGGAAATAAATCCCACTTATTGATGAGAAGAGTTTCAACGTCAAATCACAAGCATGAAAAATTGTGGTCATTTTTGCCATCTGCCCAAAAACCTCTCACCCATGTGCTCCTTAATGCCACAGTCACTAAACCAAACAGGACAGGGCTGAGTGTCAGCACAGGATGAGGACAGCCTTCCTGTGTGGCACCAATCAGAGCTCAGCAACAAGGATGCTTGACGCTCCTTCCTGGTGACCCCTCTCACCATTTGGTGCTCCTGAGATGGGGGACTGTCCCTTTAATCTGAGTAACAGACAGCAAGACTGTCACCCCAGGTAATTACACACAGAGTAAAGCTCAACTTCGTGTTTCTGGGCAAAAGAGAATGGAAGTGGAGTTTTGAAGGGAAAGCACAGTTGTAGTGTTTTCAGCACTGCAAATCCAAGGAAAACCCCACGGATGTGAGAAATGGGGACTAGAGGCCCTCCAGGAAGCTGAGATTGTTTTTCATGCTTTCTTGTTTTTCAGTCGCTCAGTTGTATCCAACTCTTTGCGACCCCATGGACTGCAGGCTTCCCTGTCCACCATCTCCCGGAGCGTGCTCTAACTCAGGTCCATTGAGTCAACGATGCCATCCAATCATCTCATCCTCTGTTGCCCTCTTCTCTTCTTGCCCTCAATCTCTCCCAGCATCATGGCCTGTTCCAGTCAGTTGGCTCTTTACATCGGGTGGTCAAAGTATTGGAGTTTCAGCAACAATCCTTCCAATGAATATTCAGGACAGATTTCCTCTAGGATTGACTGGTTTGATCTCCTTGCTGTCCAAGGGACTCTCAAGAGTCGATGTTTTCAAACTGCGGTGATGGAGAATACTCTTGAGACTTAAATAGCTTTTAAAGTCCTTTAAAAGAGGAAAGAGACCTCCACTGTTCTTGCCCTCTGAGTTTAGTGACTCCAAGTTCCAGCTCATGCTTCTGTGGTTCTAGATGCTTACAATCTTCCCTCCTGAGTGCCTGTCCCACACTCTCCAGGCTTGTTTAGAAAGTGAAAAAGAAATGAAAGTGAAAGTGTTAGTCCCTCAGTCGTGTCTGACTCTTTGCGACCCCATGACTGTAGCCCACCAGGCTCCTCTGTCCATGGAATCCTCCAGGCAAGAATGCTGAAGTAGATTGCCATTCCCTTCTCCAGGGGATCTTCCAACCCAGAGTTCGAATGCAGGTCTCCTACACTGCAGGCAGATTCTTTACCATCTGAGCCACCAGGAAGCCCCACCACCACCACCACCGCCCCAGGCTTGCTTAGCTTGCTCCCGTAATTACATAAGCCTTGTGATAAATCTGATTGAACCCTGACACATAGTGATTATCAGAAAACAAGAAAAAGGATTTCCCTGGCCATCCAGTGGTTAAGACTGCACTTCCAAGGCAGGAGACAGACTTTCAGTCCCTGGTGAGAGAACTAAGGGCCCACATGCCATGCAGCTTGGCCAAAAAAAAACTTTTTTTTAAAACAAGAATATATCCAAGGTAGCCATTTGTATTTTCCACAAAGAGATAAGGGGCTACAAATGAGAGTGGGGAAAGAAAAGAAGCAAGTGCCAAATGGCCTAGACCCTCCCCCTCGATCTTCCTTCACCAGCCGAGTGATGGAGGCAGCTAGTTCTCATCAGTCCTTTGAGCACTCTTTCTGTATCTGTAGAATAGTGTTAAGACTAAGTCAGGTCTACCTGTTTCACAAGGCTATTTTGGAAAATCAAAGGAGACAATGTATATAGAAACACTTTGTAGCCAGCCACACAAATGAGAGGTGTTTAGTGTTGAAACCACCTACTCTAACATTTTTAATTTTAAAAAGAAGAGAGTGAAAAAAATAAAGATTTACTACAGGCCTACTAGGAAATGTGACTAGTCAACCATGCTCTCCTTTTGACCTGACTATAAGGCAGGAAGTATTTGCCTCATCAGAGATAAGGAAATTGAGGCTCAGAGAGGTTGACCAGCTTGTCTGGCTTACAAGATAGACCTGGAGTCCAGCCTGAAACTGATTTGATGACACCAAAGTGCAGGCTTGGTCTGTAAATCCATGACCTCCTCCTTTTGCATAATGAAGGAGGAGCGTTTCATGGGATGCCGTGCAATATTCTACTTCAAGGAAGACTTTCGAGAAATACTTTCAGTATATCCTCTATTCTTTGGGACCTCCTATTTTAACTGAAAAGTAAACAGAATCTATTTTCATTAGTGTAGACGTTGATTCAGCTGACAGACTCTGAGTCACAACCCTGCAGACGTCAATAAAAGAGAAAACCTCTCTGGCCCCTTTGCCAACAGGCAAATTTCTTTCCTTAATTTATAATGAAACTATGACTGCAAAATAATGAAAGTGAAACTTCACTATTTACTAATTTTGATGGCTCCATTCTCTAAATACTCAGAAAAGACATTTTACTACATTTGCACCCGCAGGGAAACGACTGTGGTTGGAGGTTAAAGTTATTCAACAAACAAAAAGACAATTTTGTAAATGTATCTTGTCCTCAAAAATGTAAAGTAGCCAGGATAATTTGTGGGTTAGGCATTTTCTGAGAGTTAATGATCAATTATGTGAAAAGCCCTTGAGATGGTTAGCAAAATGGTAAGGAACGACCTTCTACCCGGCATTCAATATTTGGAGACACTGAATATGCATAAATGGAACCCCAAATGAGCCAAATATATATTCATAGTAGATCAAGCTTTTTTCAGATCAGTGTTTTACATATAAAGTTAATTCCACTCAACTTAACTTTCAAAATATAGGAAAAAGAAAAAACCCACAGCATTTATTAAATACCCACCAAATATTATGCTTGGTGTTTAAAATCGTGTTTCTCTTAATTCTTATAAGATTTTGCCATACCTATAGGAACCAGTGACCTATTGGGGTTCAAGTTCAGCTCAAGCCAAGGTACTGACAATTTCTACGTTTTGCTGTTCTGTAGCCTCTAGTTTAAATGAGTATAGATTTTTTTTTTTAATAATTTTAAAAGGAGCTCTATTTTAAAAACTAAATTAAGGGTGTCAACCCACCTTGACTCAAAACCAAAATAGAACCCAACATACAAAAGTTCAACCAGTGCTCTTTAAATCTTTGAGAAGCTAATTAATTACAGAGTTTAAATTCTCATTACTTCTTAGATAAGGGCCCAGAGAGTGTTAGTTCTTTCTCATTTCATGGGTTTCTCCCACTGCAATCCCCAGAACAGGGAACACATCTGACCTGTTTATTCTGTATTAGATATTACACTTGGAGCTTAGTACACAGAGGATGCCAGCAAATTCGTAAATAAATGCTCAAAAAGTATTCATGACAGAATGCAAACTTATAAAAGCGCAGTGCTTTAAAACTTACAGGCACTTCACTCATCCTATTGCTTGTAATTACCACAACAATCATGTGTGTGAGTTATGGCTGATGGTTGTTAACCCCACTTTATAGATAAAGAAATTGTAAGTCAGAATAAATTGAGTAACCTGCTCAGTCACAGAGCTATGAATGTCACCTGACAGGTTTAACCACAAACAGATTTCTTGAGGACAAAGACCAAAGGTTTTGTGCTACTGCAATCACTCCCTTACTAAGTATCAATTTTTGTTCACGTTTGAACAAAAAATGCCTCCTATTGAAATAAAACACTGAAATGAACAGACTCAGATGATTCCAACCTAGCAGTTAGAGCTGGAGGTCACCAGTTTATTTGAAGTGTTTGTATATGGTTTTATCACACTGACCATCTTATAAAGCAGTGATTCCCAACCATGACACTGGGTTATCATCATACTGCAAGGTCTAAGAGCAATACTTGAGGACAGGGGAGCTGCCATACCTACAGGAAGGTGAGTCCTGGGCAGCATTATCGAGAAAACAACAGAGGGGAACCAAAGACCTATCGATAGAGTATCAAGAAGCCAAAACAAACAAGCAAATAAAGAACAGTAAAGACCAGGGCTGTTTGGTTAGCTGTGGACTGACGCACCTTTGGGGGGATTTTTATATTTATATTATATAATAAATTGGATAACTTTTTTAAATTAATTCATTTATTTGGCCAAGCCAGGTCTTTGTTTCTGCACCCAGGCTTCTGTCTAGTGGTGGCACACAGGCTCAGTAGTTGCAATGCTTGGCCTTAGTTGCCCTGGGGCATGTGGATCCTAAGGGCTTCCAGGCAGTACTGGTGATAAAGAGCCCACCAGTCAATGAGGAGACTTAAGAGATGCGGATTCAATCCCTGGGTCAGGAAGATCCCCTGGAGGAGGGCACAGCAACCCACTCCAGTATTCTTGCCTGGCGAGTCCCATGGACAGAGGAGCCTGGTGGGCTACAATCCATAGGGTCCCAAAGAGTCGGACCCAACTGAAGCGAATTACTACAGCACACACATATGGGATCTTAGGTCGCTAACCAGGGATGGAACCCACGTTCCCAGCATGGGAAGGCAGATTTTTAACCCCTGGACCACCAGGGATGTCCCATAAATTGGATAATTTTTAAGAAAAACTTTTATGTGCTTATAGAGGATTGGATTTAGGAGAACCACATCAACAGCCGAAGCAACAGAAGTCAAAAAATATGTGTGTGACTCTGTGTGTGTGTGTGTGTGTGTGTGTGTGTGTGTGTGTGTGTGTCTTATGATATGAAGCTAATTGAAGCTAAAATGTTTTAAGGGATTTATTTGCACTTGAGCCATCCCAATGTGTGAAAAGCAACATGTTTTATTCTCAATTATCCATGGTCTTATTTGCTCTCTGCAAATACTTCAAGCCGTGACTAAGCCACGTTATGCGTAACTCAACACTTTTTAGCAGTATCTCTTGAACTTTTTTACCTCAATCTAATCCCTGGTCACAGCTTCTGGGAAATTCAACACGATGTAGCCAAGGGCCTTTTGCTTTATGGTCACATATAAAAGAAGCTATCACCCAAAAGTCATGGGATATGTTGCTGACTCAACCTAAAGAGGGCTTTCAGGTTGGGTCAGCAGCATAGCCCAGGGGCGGAGGCCGCCAAAGCTTCCCCTTAAGGCCGGGTCACAGCAAGTTTACTGAGGAGACTGGATGGATCCCTGTAATGCCGGCTGGAACTCGACTCAAAAACCCACATCTCTAAAAAGAAACTTCTCTTCAATCTTCCCTTCCAATCAACAAACCTGGGTGTCTTCCTAGCAGGAAATAGAGAGGAAACCACTTTTTCCTCTTCCCTCTGGCTTTTCTTGGGAAAGAATCCAAATACTCACATATTCAGTGAGATAATGTGTCTTTTGTTTCTCAGAATCAGGTATGTTTGTCTGGCAACAGAAGCACCTCTTTAAATGCTCCTAGAAATGGAGACAGAGTTGTCCCTGGTTTTCAGGCGCTGGTTTTGTTCCTTCTGAATCAGGTTGCAAACAGACAGCCTGTTCTTAACCTGAGCACCATTTTGAGACCACCTCTCCCCCCAGGTAGTAAGTTACACCTCAAAGGAGGGATTTGGAATATATCTCCTTTCGCAGCTTCCCCCGCACCACGGCAGGAGTTAAAATACCATCACAAGACAACGATGGCTGTATTTCCTTGGCTGTCACCTCCTCTGACGTTCTCGTCAACCCCCCTCACAGTCCCGCTTGCCTGTTAGCAGGAGCACCAGGGTGTCATGGCCCAGCTTCTGTCCCCATCTCAGTGTTAGCATCTCTCACCAGCTCTCAGTGAGGCTTTTGTTAACCATGTCACTTGCCCTGCTCTAGCCACACGAAAAAAATCTGCCCTCTCTGACAAAGCCTTTGTTTTCTGTGTTATTCTCAAACCTAGTGGTTGGGCTCCAGCCACCTGTCCTGTTGCTCCCAGCCCCCTAGCTCCTTCCCCAGGCAGTGGCACTGATCAGATGCTGGAGTCCGTGGCTATATGAGATCATGTAGGCTAGCAAGTCCAAACTCCACAGAGCAAGCCCATAGAGTTAGAAACCCAGGAAAGAGCTGGTGTTGCAGCTCAACTTCAAAGGCAATCTGCTGCCAGAATACCCTCTTTTGGGGAAAAATCAGTCTTTCTTCCCTTAAGATCTGCCGCTGCTTGGGTGAGGCCCATCCACATTATGGAGGGTAATGTGCTTTACTCAAAGGCTACTGATTTAAGATTTCCCAGGTGGTAGAGTGGGAAAGAATCTGCCTGCCAATGCAGGGGACACAGGTTCGATGCCTGGTCTGGGAAGATTCCACGTGCCACAGAGCAACTAAGCCTGAGCACACACCACAACTAATGAAGCCTGCAAGCCTGTGCTCTGCAACAAGAGAAGCCATCACAGTGAGAAGCCAGTGCACCCAGAAGAAGAGTAAGCACGCGTGCCGCAGCTAGAGAAAGCCCGCGTGCTGCAGCTAGAGAAAGCCCGCGTGCCGCAACTAGAGAAAGCCCGCGTGTAGCAGCAAAGACCCAGTACAGCCATAAATAAATACATAAACTGGTTACTGATTTAAATATTAATCTCATCTAAAAAATACCTTCACAGGAACATTGAGGATAATATTTGACCAGATATCTGGGTCCCATGTGCCAGCCAGCAGACTCATAAAATTACAATGCCTTTTTCCTCTTTTATTTCACATTATGGTGACCCTCCTTGGTGTTCCACTTCTCTTTGGGTTCTCAGCACCCTAGGATATGTGGATCAATGGTCAAGAACATTTTTGGTTGTCACAACTCGGGGGAACTACTGGCATCTAGTGGGTGGAGGCCAGGGATACTGCAGAACATCTTCCAATGCACGGGACAGCCTCCAACAACAAGGAATTTTCCGGCCCGGAATGACAATAATAGCATTGTGGTTGAGAAGCTCTGCTCTAAATGACCAGTTCACTTCCTGCCTTTCTAACCCTGTTCATTATGCTGCAATCATTCTGACCTCCTTTCAGGTTACAGAACAGGCCGATTCCTTCCCTCCTTGGGGACTTTGCAACTGGTCTTAATACTGTTGGAAACACGCTTGTCCTTGAATGGCTGGTTCCTTGTCATCTTTCAGGTTTAAACACAAACAACCCTGTCCCCACAAGGTCTTAATTCCTCTCCATTTCATTAATCTGATAACATCCACATCACTAGCTGACCTCATTCATCAGTGATCTTACCACCTTAAATGCACCTGGGACAGATACCTATCACTATATCCCAGAGACAAATGACCTGACTGGCACAAAGTAAGTGCTCATCAAATACTTGTTGGATAAAAGAAGGAAAGAATGTCTTAGACATGTTTAGTGAATGTGATTCTCCCCATGTTTTTGATTTCACATCCCTACTCAGATTTGCATTTCTAAGATCGGTCACCGTGGCACTTGCTTCCATAGATTCACCTGCCCCTGGAATACTATTCTTTATTGAGTTTAGAACGTGAGCCCAGATCTTTTCTCAAGGGCATCCCTCTCCCTGGACACAATTAGTCCCTCATGATAAGATATCTGAGTGCAACACTATTAGTTTTCCTAATATACAAAGATATCAGTTTAGATTCAAATAAGACTCCTATATATGGAATATTTAAAAAATGATACAAATAAACTTATTTACAAATAAAAATAGACTCACAGACATGGAAAACAAATTTATAGTTACCAAAGGGAAAGAGAGAGAGAGAGAAATTAGGAATGCGGGATTAACAGACACATGCTACTATATTTAAAATAGAAAATTATTTTTCTATATTTAAAATAAAAATAGAAAATTAACAAGGACTGACTTTATAACACAGGGAACTATATTCAGTATGGGGCTTCCCTGGTGGCTCAGAGGGTAAAGTGCCTGCCCGCAATGCGGAAGACCTGGGTTCGATCCCTGGGTCAGGAAGTTCCCCTGGAGAAGGAAGTGGCAACCCACTCCAGTATCCTTGCCTGGAGAATCCCATGGATGGAAGAGCCTGGTGGGCTACAGTCCATGGGGTTGCAAAGAGTCAGACATGACTGAGTGAGCTCATTTCACTTCACTTCAATGACTTATAAGGAAAAAGAATCTGAAAAAGTATATATATGTGTGTGTGTGTGTGTGTGTGTGTGTGTGTGTGTGTGTAAATGCATGTATGTATCACTGAATTACTTTGCCATACCCCCAAAACATTGTAAATCAACTAGACTTTGACAAAAATAAATAAATAACAAAGTAGAATCCCTAATACAGAGAAAATGTCTGATTAAGATCCTTAGGAAGGGATTTGCCCCAAAAAAGGATTAGCATGAGAAAAATTAGCAGACATGATCAAAATAATTCACTTTAAAGCACAATTGTATTATTTATGACTACAGATTCCACATCACAGAGATAAGATAAAGATCATCTAGCCAGGACCAGCTAGGTCTGCATCTCAAACCTGTCCATTCTGATTCTTTTTTTCCTTTTCCCCTTTTTCTTACAGTCTGATACATTCTTAAGGAGACAATGAAGACCTTATGGATGCCTCCAAAGTGACCCAGCACGTGATTTTTACTATGTTTGTTCTTTGCCCTTTTCCCTATAAGTCCTTATAAATGCCATTTCTCACTGCCTAGCCCCCTTCTGGGCATTCTACTTGCACCTGGAAATGTTTGCTTTGCTTCAGCATTTTCTCACTAGATCCGTCTCTTCTAGTTCTGCCCACGGAGCCTCCACAAATGGCTGCCAGCCACTGAATGGACCAACCTTTGCCA
Source organism: Neotragus pygmaeus (assembly GCA_006410875.1). NCBI lineage: Eukaryota > Metazoa > Chordata > Mammalia > Artiodactyla > Bovidae > Neotragus > Neotragus pygmaeus. Next base: position 876,246 of record SJYV01053472.1, on the reverse strand, counting down.
TTTCTAACTCTGCATTCAATGCCTTTCTTGATTAAATATCTATCAAACGGGCAGGATTATTCTTTCCTTCATCATACCCACAATTCAGGAAGAAAGCTCCAGATCTACCACCAAGGAGATAGGACCACCAGGGAAACCATCTACTAGGGAAATAGCTCTGACCCAGGCATCCTTGTTTCTTTCGTTCAAAATACTCCTGCCCAAGTGGGAGATGGATGGGCAGGTGCAGAGTCAGTGGAAGAGCTGCCTGTGTTTTCCTTCTTCACTGCATGAAGGGACACACACACCCTCTGCGTCCACGATATCCGTGGTCCTCGCTTAGTCGGCCAGCACAGCCGAAGGCACTGCCAAGGATGAGTGGCAGCAGCTCACAGTTCTCATGACACAAAGAGAAGGAAATGGACTCCCCTGGTGGTCCAGTGGTTAAACACACTCTGCACTTCCAATCCAGGGGGTGTGGGTTTGATCCCTGGTTGGGTTACTAAGATCCCATGTGCTGTGTGGTGCATTCCTTGCCTCCCCCCACCCCACAAAAAGGTGAGAGAGCAGAACACCTTCTGCAGTGTCAATCCACCTGGGAAACAGTAGAACCTGTGCAGCTGAATTTCTTATCATTTAATTATGAAAATAACCTCAAAGTTTAAAAAAGCACTAGAAACCATCTAACCAAATGCTCAGGCTTCCCAGATGACACGATCCTAAAGAATCCACCTGCCAATGCAGGAGATACAAAAGACAAGGGTTTGATTGCTAGGTCAGGATGATCTCCTGGAGGAGGAAACTGCAACCCACTCCAGTATTCTTGCCTGGAAAATTCCAGGGACAGAGGAGTCTGGTGGGCTACAGTCCTTGGGGTTGCAAAGAGTTGGACATGACTGAGTGATTGAGCACACACAAACCAACATATTGCATCATATTGAGGAAACAAACAAGGCCTAGACTAGGTGAGCAGTTTGCCCTGGGCCACCACGCAAGTTATGGTAAAGCCAAGCCTAGAATCTGACGGTAGGGTACGATCCTATAACAACTGTCGTGGCATCTTTTTTCTTCTGTCCCATCTCTCTTTCACTTTGTAAACTATTTGCTCCCATTCCATGTGTTTCTGATGGGAATCAAATGTCTCCACCTAACCCCAATACCCTTCCATCCCCTGGAAATTCTCATTAGTTCAGTGTGTTGTCAAATAACCCAAACTGTAGAAAAGGCAGAGGAACCAGAGATCAAATTGCCAACATCCACTGGATCATCGAAAAAGCAAGAGAGTTCCAGAAAAACATCTATTTCTGTTTTGATGACTATGCCAAAGCCTTTGACTGTGTGGATCACAATAAACTGTGGAAAATTCTGAAAGAGATGGGAATACCAGACCAGCTGACCTGCTTCTTGAGAAATCTGTATGCAGGTCAGGAAGCAACAGTTAGAGCTGGACATGGAACAACAGACTGGTTCCAAATAGGAAAAGGAGTA
>SJYV01053472.1:846180-874419 GCA_006410875.1 Neotragus pygmaeus | reverse complement strand
AAATAGATGGGGAAACAGTGAAAACAGTTTCAGACTTTATTTTTTGGGGCTCCAAAATCACTGCAGATGGTGATTGCAGCCATGAAATTAAAAGACGCTTACTCCTTGGAAGAAAAGTTATGACCAACCTAGCTAGCATATTCAAAAGCAGAGATATTACTTTGCCGACTAAGGTCCGTGTAGTCAAGGCTATGGTTTTTCCAGTAGTCATGAATGGATGTGAGAGTTGGACTATGAAGAAGGCTGAGCACCGAAGAATTGATGCTTTTGAACTGTGGTGTTGGAGAAGACTCTTGAGAGTCCCTTGGACTGCAAGGAGATCCAACCAGTCCATTCTGAAGGAGATCAGCCCTGGGATTTCTTTGGAAGGAATGATGCTGAAGCTGAAACTCCAGTACTTTGGCCACCTCATGTGAAGAGTTGACTTATTGGAAAAGACTGATGCTGGGAGGGATTGGGGGCAGGAAGAGTAGGGGACGACCGAGGATGAGATGGCTGGATGACATCACTGACTCAATGAACGTTAGTCTGAGTGAACTCCGGGAGTTGCTGATGGAAAGGGAGGCCTGGCGTGCTGCAATTCATGGGGTCGCAAAGAGTGGGACATGACTGAGCAACTGAACTGAACTCAACTGAGATAATGATAATTCTTTTCAAGAATTGATGGGGACAAATGGATCACGAGCAGGGGAGGCTAAGTGCTGTAGTAAGCAACACAAAAGTTTCAGTGGCTTAAAACACTGCAGCTGTGTTTTTCTTACCCATCACTCCAACAGGGGCACTTGGCAGGTGGCCTTCCACACAGCAACTTGGGAACCCAGGCTCCCTCCATTCCAGGGCCATAGAGTCCTCGCTGGATCTCCCACAGCCCACTGGCAGCTGGGAAAAGAAAGTAAGAGAGCATGAAAATTCATGAGAGATGGCAGTGTGCACCACTCTGTGCACCTTGCATGAGCCCGAGTCCATCATATGATCACACCTAATTGCAAGCGAGTCTGAGATAAATGGTCCAGTTGCATACCAAAAGACAAAATAAGATGGGACAGGTGAACCAGTGCAGGTTACCAGGGTCATCCTTCCTACCACATGGAAAGGAGCCTGCTGCTGCTACTGCCGTTAAGTCGTTTCAGTCATGTCCAACTCTGTGTGACCCCATAGACGGCAGCCTACCAGGCTCCCCCGTCCCTGGTATTCTCTGGGCAACACTGGAGTGGGTTGCCATTTCCTTCTCCAATATATGAAAGTGAAAAGTGAAAGTGAAGTTGCTCAATCGTGTCCGACTCTTCGTGACCCCATGGACTGCAGCCTACCAGGCTCCTCCACCCATGGGATTTTCCAAGCAAGAGTTAATCCAAAACAGCAAAGCAGGACAAAAGTTGAGAAAAAGAGCTATTTGAGAAGCCTTATTTGAGCCTCTGGATAGAGCCATGTCTAAAGTTGGACCAACTCCTATACTTGTCATTCAAAGAAAGCAATCCTGTGTCTATCAATATTCAGCAGAATAATAATTCCACGGGATGGCAGATAACAGGAATTTCTATAGCTTCAGCAAATGTCTGACTTGGCCAGCACTTGTGGGCCATTGCAAATCTTCTTGGGTCCACCGCTTCCTCCAGTTCATAGAGTCCAAGTCCATGAGGTTTTAACCAGGCTGACACAAGTGCCACTTGGTAGCACCTCACTTTGGGCCACTGCCTGGAGCCTCTCACTTCCCACTGCAGAGCATCTCTGACCCTGCAGCACAATCCTCCCATGGGAACTGCCCAGCAATCATTTTTGTGCATCCCAGAGGAGCAGGGAGTCAGTCCACATGGGGGTCACCCTTGACCAAGGAATTCAGAAGTCAGTGGATCATTGCTGCCTTTTTCATCTTCTGGGTGGATAATCTGAGACACATTTGATAGGGCTCTAGTCACAGGCCAAAATGATGCCTCCCAAGATTCCACTCTCTCTTTCTCAACTTCTCATCCTACTTTTCCATGGTTTGGTTTCATTTGCCAGCAGAAAAGCCCCACAAGTGGATTTCCTTAGTGGTGCATTAGTTAAAGCTCCCGTGTTACCACAACAGGGGGTGCAGGTGCCATTCCTGGTTGGGGAACTAAGATCCCGAATGCTTCAGGACTGAAATATATTTAAAAAAAATAAAAATAATGATTGTTGTTGTTGCTCAGTCACTAAGTCATATCTGACTCTTTGTGACTCCCATGAACTGCAGCACAACAGGCTTCCTTATTCTTCATTATCTCCCAGAATTTGCTTAAACTCACGTCCATTGAGTCACTGATGCCATCCAGTCATCTCATCCTCTGCCACCCCTTTCTCCTCCTGCCCTCAGTCTTTTCCAGTATCAAGGTCTTTTTCCAGTGAATCAACTCTTTGCATGAGGTGGCCAAAGTACTGGAGTTTCAGCTTCAGCAACATTCCTTCCAAAGAAATCCCAGGGCTGATCTCCTTCAGAATGGACTGGTTACATCTCCTTGCAGTCCAAGGGAGTCTCAAGAGTCTTCTCCAGCACCACAGTTCAAAAGCATCAGTTCTTTGGTGCTCAGGCTTCTTTACAGTCCAGATCTCACATCCACACATGACTACTAGAAAAGCCATAGTTTTGACTATATGGACCTTTATCAGCAAAGTGATGTCTCTGCTTTTTAATACGCTATCTGGGTTTGTCATAGTTTTTCTTCCAAGGAGAAAACATCTTTTAATTTCATGGCTGCAGTTACCATCAGCAGTGATTCTGGAGCCTAAGAAAATAAAATTTGTATTAAAAAAAAAAAAGAAAGAAAAGCCCCACAAGGTCAAGCACCAGGAAGCCTCCATGGAGGCAACTCAGACTCAGTAACTCACACTTGTCTTGGCTTCCTTCCTTTCTTTCCATCCTCACTCCCATTTTCCCTGTGCTGTCCATGTTCACACTTCCTACAAAAACTCCCTGCACACAGTCTAGGCAGCCTCTGCCCTTGAGGAAACCTGGGCTAAGACAGTTTTACTGCAAGAGAGAAGCAATATATGAATACGGTGATGCTCCTAGAAGTGGCAGGTTGCAGAACTTCCCAAGGGTAATTAACTTGGCCTCTCTTTTTGTTCTTTCTAGAAGTCTGTGGAATTAAAACAAACTACCTTTCTACCAATTTTTCAACATGCTTATAGGCTATCTGATTTTCTCATTGTTTTAAACCCTCAATCAGACCACATGTGCTGAGGGAGCAGATAATGATCCACTGGTAAGCCCAACCTGCCACCCCAGCACCTGGCAACATTAGATACACAGTAAACACTCCTGGTGACTCAGATGATAAAGAATCTGCCTACCAATGCAGGAGACCGAGGTTTGATCCCCGAGTGGGGAAGATCCCCTGGAGAAGAGAATGGCTACCCACTTCTGTATTCTTGCCTAGAGAATTCCATAGACAGAGGAGCCTGGCGGGCTACAGTTCCTGGAGTTGGACCTGAATGACGAACACTTTCACTTTCAAACATGCATAAAACACTTGAGTTAGGTTAATAACATGCTTGCAGATTGAAAAAACACTCAGATTTCTAATCAATACTTTCAATAATGCTTAAATAATCAGACTATTTTGAACTTTTGTCTTACTCAATAGGAACAAGGTGAAATATTATATTTTCACTCTAGCCCTCTGTCACAGCACACTGACTTCTTTCCACTCCTCTCTCCTTCCTTTTCTTTCTCTCTCATTTCCTTTCTTTCCTCATTGTTTTTCTTCCTGGCCTTGTAGTCCTCCCAATATTTTTTATCGCCTCATTTTTTTTTTCTTGGTTTAAAATTCAGAGGAAAAGACTCCAGGGACAGTGAGTCAGTAACTCCAAACTGTGTTGACTCCCATGGTAGAGAAAGTAGTAAACTACTGAGAATTCCAAAATAGATGCATTTCTTGTGGGAAAATCATCGCCATGCCTTCTGCTCCCATACATTACAATGCTAATTTGCCTGCAACATCCTCCAGTGTTTATAATTATCCTGGGCAAAGGATTTTTTTAAAGTCTTTCCTGCCTCTCAACCTCCACCTCCAATGAATTCTGCATTTTGTGGATGGTATTTTCACAACTGAAACCCCAGTGAGAAAGTAATAACGTGTTTACAAGCAACAGCTGGCGATGTGCCCATCTTAGATTTGGGGATGTAGTTGAGGGAAGAGTCCCTGGAAGTTCCTCTCATATTCTCATTTACTGACAGCAAATTGTAATGATCAATTAACATCGAAACGAGTGTGTTGTCTCCCTGAGCTCTGAGCATTAGGAGTTTTCCACACTCATTCAACTCCTCTTTGTTCACACAGATAAGGAGCTTTGCTATGTGTAATGTATGATCTATTTATATCATTATCAAAAACCATCAGTTATTAAGACATAACTATTTGGCTGTGTGGGTGCAGGAGGGCCGAGAGGAGCTACTCCACGTTCAAGATCAGGAGGGGCAGCGTTGAGGAGATACCCCTTCTCCGAGGTAAGGAGCAGTGGCTGTGCTTTGCTGGAGCAGCCCTGAAGAAACACCCCATGTCCAAGGTAAGAGAAACCCAAGTAAGACGGTAGGTGTTGCAAGAGGCATCGGAGGGCAGACACACTGAAATCATAATCACAGAAAGCCAGTCAATCTAATCACATGGACCACAGCCTCGTGCAACTAAGTGAAACTAGCCATGCCCTGTGGGACCACGCAAGACGGGCGGGTCACGGTGGAGAGGTCTGACAGAATGTGGTCCACTGGAGAAGGGAATGGCAAACCACTTCAGTATTCTTGCCTTGAGAACCCCATGACAGTATGAAAAGGCAAAATGATAGGATATTGAAAAGGGAACTCCCCAGGTCAGTAGGTGCCCAGTATGCTACTTGAGATCAGTGGAGAAATAACTCCAGAAAGAATAAAGGGGTGGAACCAATACAAAAACAAAACTCAGCTGTGGATGTGACTAGTGATAGAAACAAGGTCTGATGCTGTAAAGAGTAACATTGCATAGGAACCTGGAATGTTAGGTCCATGAATCAAGGCAAATTGCAAGTGGTCAAACAGGAGATGGCAAGAGTGAACGTCAACATTCTAGGAATCAGCAGTGAATTTAACTCAGATGACCATTATTTCTACTACTGTGGGCAGGAATCCCTTAGAAGAAATGGAGTAGGCATCATGGTCAACAAAAGACTCTGAAATGCAGTACTTGGATGCAGTCTCAAAAATGACAGGATGGTCTCTGTTTGTTTCCAAGGTAAAACATTCAGTATCACAGTAATCCAAGCCTATGCCCCAACCAGTAATGCTGAAGAAGCTGAAGTTGAATGGTTCTATGAAGACCTATGAGACCTTTTAGAAGGTCTAACACCCAAAAAAGATGTCCTTTTCATTCTAGGGGACTGGAATGCAAAAGTAGGGAGAAAAGAAACACTTGAAACTGAAGTGAAGTGAAGTTGCTCAGCTGTGCCCGACTCTTTGCAACCCCATGGACAGCAGACTACCANAGGTCTAACACCCAAAAAAGATGTCCTTTTCATTCTAGGGGACTGGAATGCAAAAGTAGGGAGAAAAGAAACACTTGAAACTGAAGTGAAGTGAAGTTGCTCAGCTGTGCCCGACTCTTTGCAACCCCATGGACAGCAGACTACCAGGCTCTGCCATCCATGGGATTTTCCAGGCAAGAATACTGGAGCTGGCTTCCATTTCCTTCTGCAGGGGATCTTCCCCACCCAGGGTTTGAACCCAGGTCTCCTGCATTGCAGACAGACCCTTTACCGTCTGTGCTACCAGGGAAGTGCAAGAAACACCTGGGGTAACAGGCAAATTTGGCCTTGGAATATGGAATAAAGCAGGGCAAAGGCTAATAGAATTTTGCTAAGAGAACACACTNATATCTTTCCTTTTCTCCTTTGCTTTTCACCTCTCTTCTTTTCACAGCTATTTGTAAGGCCTCCCCAGACAGCCATTTTGCTTTTTTGCATTTCTTTTCCATGGGGATGGTCTTGATCCCTGTCTACCATACAAAGTCATGAACCTCATTACATAGTTCATCAGGCACTCTATCTATCAGATCTAGGCCCTTAATTCTATTTCTCCCTTCCAGTGTATAAAAATAAGGAATTTGATTTAGGTCATACCTGAATGTTCTAGCGGTTTTCCCTACTTTCTTCAGTTTAAGTCTGAATTTGGTAATAAGGAGTTCATGATCTGAGCCACAGTCAGCTCCTGGTGTTGTTTTTGTTGACAATATAGGGTTTCTCCATCTTTGCCTGCACAGAATATAATCAATCTGATTTCGGTGTTGACCGTCTGGTGATGTCCATGTGTAGAGTCTTCTCTTAAAATATCCATTTTGCACCCTTATTATGTAGGATACATTTTGTTGGAAGGGTTGGTTGGAGGTTGATCTAAGGTGGTTGGAATATAATCGAGTGTGGTGTCCTTTGGCTGGCCAATAAGACTAGCTTACACTGAAATCAGTGTCTACCACATGTGTGTTATATAACATTCTCCCAACAAATGTGATTTATCCCCTTTGAACAACCCAAATTTTTTTTTTAATATTCGTCATATTCTCTCTTGTGTTTGAACCTTGTTTGCTTATCTTAGACTCTTTTCTGGACTACTAAATTAAAAGTACTTTGAATGAAGGAATTATATGTAGTCTGTCTGTATTACTTACAGGAATTTTTAAATTAAGCATCAGTTATTCTCACTGATGTTGCTTGAGAAACTAATTGTGTGATGTAATTGTTGAGAGGGTTTGTTTTCAAAATTATCCAATTTCTGTTATTGAAACAAAGGCAAGATTCCATTTAAATTTGTATTAATAGTATTAATATTAAATTAATTCATGTAGATTTTTTTTTTGTATTTTACTTTTGGGGCTACATTTGTTTTCCAATTTTTGGAAGGGTACATTTAAATTTTGCCCCAACAATGTGTTGTTTTATATTCTACGCTAGTTTAGACCATCCTGCGACAGTTACAAGGATTTGATTCTGAGTTCTGCCACATTCTAAATGCATGGCTTTGATAAATTGTTGAGCTTTAGTGTTTCAATCTGTACAATTAAAGTGCTAGAAACACTTATCTCATAGGAAGGCCCTAATTATTAGATGAGCTAGCTTTTAAAAAGAGATTTGTAAAGGGAAACTGTAATAGTCAGATCTTGCTGCCATAGTAGAATATCCTAGCCTGAGTTGCTTAAACAACCAGACTAATTTATTTCCTTATGGATCTGGAGTCTGGAAAGGCAAAGACCACGATTCCAACAAGGTTTGATTTCAGGTGAGAGCTTTCTTTCTTGATTGAGGATAGTCACCTTCTCACTGTGTGCTCAAATGGTTCAAAGAGAGGTGAGCTCTCTGGAGACTGTTCTTATATAAACAGTAACCCTATCAAATCAGAGTCCTATATGTGAATCTGTGTGCTATATTATTTCAATTTCTTTGTTGAAGCAGACCTCATTTAACCTTAATTGCCTTCTTCTAGGTCGTATCTACAAATATAGTTTTTTTTTTTTTTTTTACTTTNATGCCAGAATGGATGAAGCACAAGCTGGAATCAAGATTATCAGAAGAAATATCAATAACCTCAGATATGCAGATGACACCACCCTTATGGCAGAAAGTGAAGAAGAACTAAAGAGCCTCTTGATGAAAATGAAAGAGGAGAGTGAAAAAGTTGGCTTGAAACTCAACATACAGAAAACTAAGATCATGGCATCCTGTCCCATCACTTCATGGCAAATAGATGGGGAAACAGTGGAAACGGTGGCTGACTTTATTTTTCTGGGCTGCAAAATCACTGCAGATGGTGACTGCAGCCATGAAATTAAAAGACCGTTGCTCCTTGGAAGAAAAGCTATGCCAAACCTAGACAGCATATTAAAAATCAGAGACATTACTTTGTTGACAAAGGTCTGTCTAGTCAAAGATATGGTTTTTCCAGTAGTCATGTATGGATGTGAGAGTTGGACTCTAAAGAAAGCTGAACGCTGAAGAATTGATGCTTTTGAATTGTGGTGTTGGAGAAGTCTCTTGAAAGTCCCTTGAACTGCAGGAAGATATCAAAGCAGTCCATCCTAAAGGAAATCTGTCCTGAATATTCATTGGAATGATTGATGCTGAAGCTGAAATTCCAATACTTTGGCCACCTGATATGAAGGACTAACTCCTTGGAAAAGACCCTGATGCTGGGAAAGATTGAAGGCAGGAGGAGAAGGGGACAATAGAGGATGAGATGGTTGGATGGCATCACTGACTCAATGGACAAGAGTTTGAGTAAGCTCTGGGAGTTGGTGATGGACAGCAAGCCTAGCGTGCTGCAGTCCATGGGGTTGCAAAGTGTTGGACACAACTGAGCAACTGAATTGACTGACCACTTACATCCACGTCTTAGTCTGCCTTTAATACTTTTCTCAGTTCGCAGCATCTCAGTGAACCTTCTCATTCCTATTCTGGTTCTTTATTTACAATGAACCCTTCCCATTTCTGACTACAAATATGTAATGCCTGGCAATATTGGATAACTGCGAGTCAGTTTTTNGATGCAGGATGCTTGGGGCTGGTGCACGGGGATGATCCAGAGAGAGAATGTGGGGTGGGAGGTGGGAGGGAGATTCAGGATTGGGAGCTCGTATACACCTGTGATGGATTCATGTTGATGTATGGCAAAACCAATATAGTATTGTAAAGTAGAATAAAGTAAAAAATAAAATAAAAATTAAAAAAAAAAGCTCACTTACATGGAACAGTAAATTACAACTTAAAACTAGAATGGTAAAACCCAGTTACCTTCAAAGTGAAAATTGAGGCCTCAGAACTATAAAATTCAAAACTGTTTGATTAATAAGACTACATGTATGAAAAAATAAACACTGGCTCTTTTTTTTTTTTTGGCAAATGAATATTATAATTCCCCCTGAAAGACATTGGCCCTGAGCCCAAAAGAAAGCAAGAAGCAAATGGCAACCTATTTGTGGGGCTGCAATGAGCTGCCTTTTCTGTAATTGCCTCTGCCCTGGGGACGCCTGACCTTGCTTATCTGAGCATGAACTCGCCGCTGAGTTCAGTCTGGCCGCTTCGTATCTGCACATGCTGGCTGGTAAATTAAGCAGGCTTCTCCAGGCAGGTGGCCTGGCTTGTATATGCACCGCCTTTGTAGCCCAGTGACAAACGCTTGGTGTTATCGTGGGTGTTACCCACCAAAATCCACAGAGACATGGGAGAAATCCATTGGTCTTCAGTCACAAGGGAAAAGGGGCACATTTACCCTAGGCTCTTTTATTTTGCTTTATTTCTATAGTCTTTTTATTTTATACTAGAGTATATATATGAGGGTCAAGGTAGAAGAGTAGTGATTACAATTCTCTATTTGGAGAAGGAAAGAGTTATATATCTAGTTCTTGTTCCATATACATTTGTGTTTTCCCCTGACCTTACAGAAGGAAAGAGAGATTAGCAAATCACCCTACAAAAAGCTATGCCTTGTGAATAGAAAGAAAGATCTAAATCTGAAGAGTCGCCTAGGAACCACGTCCCTTTGAGAATAGATACTGTCTCCTTTTCATTCTGTCTATAGTGCCTAGAACATACCTGGCACGTAAATATTTGCCTACGGATGATCAAACAGTAGTTCTCAGAACTATTTGATTTCTAACAGGAGCTCAGCTAATGTGTATCTACCTCATCAAACCTCTTCCTCCTACTGTAACAGTCTTTGGAAGAAGGGAGTTCTGATCTGCACAAGCCCTGTTGAGCATACCCTGTGTGAAGCCTTGATGTGATCCAGGAATCATCAGGACATAGAGTCTGTCTTGTGAGGCTTTGGGAAAGAAGTAGCAATTGGGCTGGATTTTATATCTCAGCAGTGAATGGTGGAAGGAAAGATACTTCAGAAGGGAAAACATAGGGAAGTGAAAAATCGCCTGGAAGGAACTAGATGTTCTGAAAAGCCATCTTTTGTGACCTGCTCCCCCAAGTTAGCTCAGATGTCAGATTGATTGTGTGAGATGACTTACACACGCCAGGAAATAATACTACAACTTGATCCCCAGGTTCAGTCTGTTTCTCCCTGCTGGACACAGAGAAACTTCATCCCCCAGGAGTCTGGCCTCAGCCGGGAACATAGGGAGCCATATACCTGCTGATAATCCTTTGTGAAACCCCAGCTTGATCAATGATCACCCTGGGTTTTTGCTGAGAGAACTAGACACTCAATCTTACATAACTGAGATCTGAGATAATTAGAGGGACATAGTGTGCAGGTTCAAAATGTGTCATGGATGCCTTGATGTTTCAGAGTAAACAACCAGAGGCCCTGAATTTTTTTTTTTTTTTTNGTCTGGCCTCAGCCGGGAACATAGGGAGCCATATACCTGCTGATAATCCTTTGTGAAACCCCAGCTTGATCAATGATCACCCTGGGTTTTTGCTGAGAGAACTAGACACTCAATCTTACATAACTGAGATCTGAGATAATTAGAGGGACATAGTGTGCAGGTTCAAAATGTGTCATGGATGCCTTGATGTTTCAGAGTAAACAACCAGAGGCCCTGAATTTTTTTTTTTTTTTTTCCGTGACTGTTTAGGAAAGTTGAAACCCAGACCGTAAGTTGAGGGCCTTGAAAGTGAAAGTGTTAATCGGTCAGTTGTGTCCAGTTCTTTGCGATTCATAGACTGTAGCCCACCAGGCTTCTCTGTCCATGAAAATCTCCAGGCAAGAATCCTGGAATGGGTAGCCATTCCCTTCTCCAGGGGATCTTTCCAACGTTGGGATCGAACCCACATCTCCCACCTTGCTGGCAGATTCAAGATGGAAGTTCACCTTATCAGATATTGAGTAAGTAAAAGACTTTTGAAAACCTTTCTCTTAATAACTCAATGGGCACCAGACAGCCGAAATGTATGTCAGCCTGGCACCACAACAAGATCCTGGAAACCCTTTTGTCTGGAAAGCACTGGGGAATCTTGTGGTGGCCTTTGGGGACTGGAAGTACTTCCATCAGTTCAGTTCAGGTCAGTTCAGTTGCTCAGTCGTGTCCGACTCTTTGCAACCCCATGAATCGCAGCACACCAGGCCTCCCTGTTCATCACCAACTCCCAGAGTGCACTCAGACTCATGTCCATCGAGTCAGTGATACCATCCAGCCATCTCATCCTCTGTCCATACTGGTTCTTAAATAGTTATAATTACAACTGATATGGATACTTCCATACTGATTGGAGAAGACTCTTGAGAGCCCCTTGGATTGCAAGGAGATCAAACCAGTCAATCCTAAAGGAAATCAACCCTGAATATTCTTTGGAAGGACTGATGCAAAAGCTGAACCTCCAATACTTTGGCCACCTGATGGGAAGCGCTGACTCTCGGGAAAAGACCCTGATGCTGGGAAAGACAGCAGGATGAGCGACTGAGCTGAACAGTGGATGAGATGGTTAGATACCATCACAAGTTCAATGGACATGAGTTGCAGAAAACTCCAGGAGATAATGAAGGACAGGGAAGCCTGGCACACTACAGTCCATGGGCTCACAAAGAGTCAGATGTGACTGAGCACCTGAACAACAGAATGGAAGCATCAGGTATAATCACATGAACTTCCTGGTATTTAACCTTTTGGGGCTACAAAACTGATGACTTCATGGAATGCAGCCTCAGTTCAGTTCAGTCGCTCAGTCATGTCTGACTCTTTGCAACCCCATTAATCGCAGCACTCCAGGCCTCCCTGTCCATCACCATCTCCTGGAGTTCACTCAGATTCACGTCTATCGAGTCAGTGATGCCATCCAGCCATCTCATCCTCTGTCGTCCCCTTCTCCTCCTGCCCCCAATCCCTTCCAGCATCAAAGTCTTTTCCAATGAGTCAACTCTTTGCATGAGGTGGCCAAAGTACTGGAGTTTCAGCTTTAGCATCATTCCTTCCAAAGAAATCCCAGGGCTGATCTCCTTCAGAATGGACTGGTTGGATCTCCTTGCAGCCCAAGGGACTCTCAAGAGTCTTCTCCAACACCCTCATTATTTTAATAACTGGCACAGTCATATCAAAGTGTATGTGGGGATTATGTCTCTCTTCAAATAAGCAAAGTTTGACACGTAGGTTGTGTTTACCCAGCACAAGTAGATATGATATGACAGTTATCTAGCTGATTTCACCCATCAAGGCAACCGGATATTTTAGACTCCAAGCAAAAATTGCTGGGGCTAGGAGCTCAATCGACAGCATACCTTTCTCCACACCACATTTCAGAACCATGAAAATAAGCATTTGTTACACCCGGTTCCCAATGTCATTCTAAGACCTTAATTTGAATAAACTCCTTAAATTCTCATACAACCCTATGGGGTGGGTTCCATCATCATCCTCATTTTACAAATGCAGAAACTAAGATGGAGAATAGATCACTTTTGCAAAGTCCCAGGTCAGGAGTAGCAGAGGCAGTTGTGCAGCCAGCCTGTCTGCCTCCAGAATCTACATTCGCATTTCAGACTCATACTCAAGCTGCTGGAGGTAACAGAGGAAGAAGACCACAGAGATGATTGGACACCAAAATCTCAGCCTTATGACTGAGAAGAGGGGAACTGGAGTGCACAGTTTATTTAGTACCCCTGCAAATAACTGTGAACACTAGCCTTTAAAATGGAGAAAGAAATGGCAACCCACTCCAGTACTCACGCCTAGAAAATCCCATGGACAGAGGGGCCTGGCAGGCCACAGTCCATAAAATCATAAAGAGTCAGTCACAACTTAGTGACTGCTGCTGCTAAGTCGTTTCAGTTGTGTCTGACTCTGTGTGACCCTATAGAAGGCAGCCCACCAGGCTCCCCCATCCCTGGGATCCACCAGGCTCCCCAGTCCCTGGTATTCTCCAGGCAAGAACACTGGAGTGGGTTGCCATTTCCTTCTCCAATGCATAAAAGTGAAAAGTGAAAAGTGAAACTGAAGTCACTCAATCGTGTCCAACTCTTTGCTACCCCATGGACTACAGCCTACCAGGCTCCTCCATCCATGGGATTTTCCAGGCAAGAGTATTGGAGAGGAGTGCCATTGCCTTCTCCAACTTAGTGACTAAACAACAACAAACCCCTGAAACAGAGAGATTTGCCCAATCAGTGTCTACCACAGTTCAAAACTGTGGGTCTCCCTCAAAGGGGCAGGTGGCTCTGCAGACAGGGAAAAAGATATGCATTTTGACCCCAGTTGCTCACTTTTGTCTAACTCTTTGCAACCCCATGGACTGCAGCCTGCCAGGCTTCCCTGTCCATCACCAACTCCCGGAACTTACTCAAACTCATGTCCATTGAGTCGGTGATGCCTTCCAACTATCTCATCCTCTATTGTTCCCTTCTCTTCCCACCTTCAATCTTTCCCAGCATCAGGGTCTTTTCCAATGAGTTAGCTCTTCACATCAGCTGGCCAAAGGATTGGAGTTTCAGCTTCAGCATCATCAGTCCTTCCACTGAATATTCAGGACTGATTGTGCCACCAGGCTGGATGGAAAAAGAAACATCTGAGAGAGGCTGAGCTCAGCAGGAGTGCCTCTTCTCAGAGTCAAGAGGCACAGAGCCCCACCTCCTCCCAAGCAAAGTTGTGGCCTCTTAACAAGAGGTCCCTGGAGAGAATCCCAGGGGCCTATGAAATTGGAAAGAGGAAAAATTACTTCTTTATTGTCATCAACCTCTCTCCAACCTACTAACCTCTAGCTGAAACTCAGCATTTCCTTACATTATGGAAGGAGAGAGAAAGCCAGACTCACATAAGCAGCATGTGTGACTCTGTCAGGTGTGTTCCCAGCACGTTACTATTCTGGAAAGGTCTGGAAGCTCATTCATGAGTATCAGAACTTCAGAATCACTGAGGTTCAGACCTGCTGCTCTGCCTTGTTATCTAGAGCATTAAGAAACATATATGCTATTATACCATAACTTTTCATGTTTTTTTCTAGTATTTTGAAAATGGCATTTAGCTATAATTAATTTCCTCTATGCCTCTAAATATCATATTGTATACGTTTAAAAACATTATTCTGTGAAGGGGTCCATAGGCTTTGCCAGACTTCCTAAGAGAGCCCCACCCCACCCTTGCCACAAATATATGAATCTCTGCTCTGATTGAAGTCCCTCCACATAGAAAAGGGAGGCAATAGAAGTGGAGCTTTCACCTTAAGAGATATTATATGTGTGTGCATGCTCAGTCATGTTCGACTTTTTGTGACCCTATGGACTGTTGCCCACCAGGCTCCTTTATCCATGGGATTCTCCAGGCAAGAATACTGGAATGGGTTGACATTTTCTTCTTCAGGGGATCTTCCCCATCCAGGGAATGAACTCGTGTCTTCTGCATTGGCAGGGAGGTTCTTTACCACTGCACTACCTGGGAAGAGATGTTAGTAAATCATAAATAACTAAACTTATTTCTTCAGATTCAATATCTCCTTCCTCATTTCCCTTAATCCAGTCATATCTGTCCATCAATGTCCTCAAAAAATTAAGTCTATGTGAGGGAAGGTTCTGATACAAGATGGCTAGGTTGGAGTTGTTTTTTTCTTTCTAGCCTTTCTCTGATCACAAATTGCCTATACTGTGCAAAAGTGTTCAATGCATGTTTTTATTTTCCATGCATGTATTTCTACCCTGTATCACTCCAGAAATATTTTTAGGGATTATTAGAATGAGTGTCTTTGGGGATCAGCAAGGCAATCCTACTAATTATACTGACGGGCCATTCGGCAGCTCCTAGCAGCATTGCCCTAGACTCTCCCTTCAAGCCCCGCTTTCATTACAGGTCCAAGGGCAAGTTCTTCCCAGAGCAAACAGCTAAGAAACAACAAGCACCAACATTGAAAGCCATTTAATTTCTACTTGATAAAGAATAGATTTAGAAATTCTTGCTCCAGATACTACTTTTACTCCAACTGTGTATTAATATCAGGAAAGTTCTTTCCCAATAAGTTCAGAATTTGTATCTCACAGAAGATGACCCCCTTCTCTGTAGACATCTTGGTGGAATCAGACTCAGGTTTACCCTGAATGTCCATGACCAAGTAGAGTTTCCCACTTCATTCCCATAAAAGTTCCCATTTTTTACCATAATTTCTCATGTCCAACTAGGAGACTGAAATTAAGAGAGAGAGAGAGAAAAGAGAAAATGCTGCGTGTGTGTTTAGTCACCCAGCTTGTGACCCTATGGACTCTGCCAGCCTCCTCTGTCCATGGGATTCTTCAGGCAAGAATACTGGAGTAGTTTGCCATTTCCTCCTCTAGTGGATCTTCCCAACCTAGGGATCAAACCTGGGTCTCCTGCATTGCAGGCGGATTCCTTTACCACTGGGCCACCTGGGAGACCCCTAATTGATTTAACACTGACCTTGTCTTAAATATTCACCTGTATTTGATTGGTCTTCAAGTAGCCTCTTTCTGGAAATTTTTTTTTTAATGACTGCCCAAATAGTTGCTCCTAAGATTCAAGCCTTTGTCTTCTTCAATCATATTATTAATCCAATTCCAAATCATTAAATCATATCATGACACCCAATGATATCATTTGTATAGCTATTCTGAAGGTCTTTATTTTTTTACTATTTACTTTCCTTTTTTTCTTTTTCTTTCTTTTTTTTTTTTTTTTTTTTTGTGGCTTCTTTAAGGGCTTCTCTCTAGTCCTGGTTTCTGGGCTTAGATGCCCTGCAGCATGTGGAAATCTTAGTTCCCTGACCAGGGACTGAACCATGTCCCCTGCAGTGGAAGGCAGGGTCTTAACCACTGGACCACCAGGCAAGTCCTCTTGTCCTTATGAATTTGATTCGTTCTCTCCCAAAACTCTGCTGTGAGGGAAAAAAAGAATACATAAATGGGTTNTAGATGCCCTGCAGCATGTGGAAATCTTAGTTCCCTGACCAGGGACTGAACCATGTCCCCTGCAGTGGAAGGCAGGGTCTTAACCACTGGACCACCAGGCAAGTCCTCTTGTCCTTATGAATTTGATTCGTTCTCTCCCAAAACTCTGCTGTGAGGGAAAAAAAGAATACATAAATGGGTTTCCCGCCCTACCTCTGCCAAATATAAACAGCAAGTGTGTGACCAAAAGCAAGCAAGCTTTTGTCCTAGCTGACAGTAGACACGCCCAGGCGGCACCAAGCCTTGCTGGGACGCACTCTGGAAGGATCACTCTTTATCTGGTCAGCCTTCTGGGAGGATCTGAGACTAACAAGAATTTCATTGATTCCACCTGGTACAAATATGTCTGTAAAAAATCCGAACAGACTCTTCTACTCAAGACTTTATAAAGAGTCCATTGAGAGTGATGAAACCCACACTATGAAATAAAAAAAAACTGGAGAGAGGTGACTAACTAATTAGTGTAAGAATGTGTCCACGCACACCAGCAGAACCACAGCTAGCACCACCACACCCCCAAAACAAGCAACAGATACTGTTCTATAAAGTTCTGATGTTCACTTCCAAGCCTTGCTTCACTAAGTGAAAATTCTTAGCCAGGGAGGGCTAAGGGACCTGTCCCTGCCCAGGCCTGTGTGCGTCCTTTGCTGTTGCCCTGGTTCCAGTTCGGTCACCTGAAGACCCATTTCCAGGAGTTCTGGGAATGATCCTCTGTAGCAAAGCATTTTCTATCAGCTGCGCAGATCTTCAGTCTGCAGTTGCCTTAAGTGGCAATTTCAGGTGTTCAGTCTTTATCGAGCAGAGCCCTACTGGAACTGTTGCATTCGCTGCCCTCTGAAATACAGCACTTGTTTGACAGGGCTCCATGGCTAGTCTTGGTTGTGGCCACTCCATCTCTGTCTCTTTCTGTATCTTCAGGGATCTCCCTCCCTGAGGCTCTGTCCAGCCTCCTCCAAGGGACTGCAGCATTTGGGAGGGTTTTTACAGCAACTGATTTTTTTTTAATNGACATGGAAGCAACCTAGATGTCCATCAGTAGATGAAGGGATAAGAAAGCTGTGGTACATATACACAATGGAGTATAATTAAGCCATTAAACATGCATTTGAATCAGTTCTAATGAGGTGGATGAAACTGGAGCTGATTATACACAGTGAAGTAAGCCAGAAAGAAAAAAATACCAATACAGTATACTAACACATATATATGGAATTTAGAATGATGGTGATGATAACCCTATATGTAAGACAGCAAAAGAGACACAGATGAAAAAAACAGACTTTTGGACTCTGTGGGAGAGGGAGAGGGTGGGATCATTTGGGAGTATGGCATTGAAACATGTACATACCCTATATTATACACTATACATATATTATCACTATACACTATACTATCAAACTATACACTATATTATCAAACTGAAAGATAAAATCTTATGGTTATCTCAACAGATGCAGAAAAACTTCTGACAATATTTGACATCTATTTATGATAAAAATGCTTTAGAAAATGGGGATAGAAGAAACTTAACTATCATATAAGAAACAAATCACTAGTCTAGATTTAATACAGGATACAGGATGCTTGGGGCTGGTGCACTGGGATGACCCAGAGAGATGATATAGGGAGGGTGGTGGGAGGGGGGTTCAGGGTTGGGAACTCATGTACACCTGTGGTGGATTCATGTCAATGTATGGCAAAACCAATGCAGTATTGTAAAGTAAAAAAAAAATAATAAATAAATAAANTACAGGATGCTTGGGGCTGGTGCACTGGGATGACCCAGAGAGATGATATAGGGAGGGTGGTGGGAGGGGGGTTCAGGGTTGGGAACTCATGTACACCTGTGGTGGATTCATGTCAATGTATGGCAAAACCAATGCAGTATTGTAAAGTAAAAAAAAAATAATAAATAAATAAATAAAATTTAAATTAAAAAAAAGAAAAAAAAATGAAAAAGAAGTTACAACGGACAACAGAAATAAAAAGTTCGTAAGAGATTTCTATGAATAACTATATGCCAATAAAATGGACAACCTGGTAGAAATAGAGAAATTCTTAGAAAAGTATAACCTTCTAAGAGTGAACCATAAAGAAATAGAAATTATGAAAAGACCAATGAAAATCACTGAAATAAAAATTGCGATCAAAACGATCCCCAAAACCAAATTACCAGGTTCAGATGGCTTCACAGATGAGTTCTATCAAATGTCTAGGGAAGACATAACACCAATTCTTCTCAAACTCTTACAAAAAATTGCAGGGGGAGGAACNAAATCACTGAAATAAAAATTGCGATCAAAACGATCCCCAAAACCAAATTACCAGGTTCAGATGGCTTCACAGATGAGTTCTATCAAATGTCTAGGGAAGACATAACACCAATTCTTCTCAAACTCTTACAAAAAATTGCAGGGGGAGGAACACTTCCAAACTCATTCTATGAGGCCACCAACCTCCTGATACAAAAATCAGAAAAAGATATCACAGAAAAATAAAGTTACAGGCCAATATCAATCATGAACACAGGTGCCAAAATCTTCAACAAAACACTAGCAAACTTAATCCAATATCACTTTAAAAGGTTCCTATGGGATGATCAAGTGGGATTTATCCCAGGGATGCAAACATTCTTCAATATATGCAAATTAATTATTGTGATACACTATATTATCAAACTGAAAGATAAAATCTTATGGTTATCTCAACAGATGCAGAAAAACTTCTGANCAAGTGGTGCTGGGAAAACTGGTCAACCACTTGTAAAAGAATGAAACTAGAACACTTTCTAACACCATACACAAAAATAAACTCAAAATGGATTAAAGATCTAAATGTAAGACCAGAAACTATAAAACTCCTAGAGGAGAACATAGGCAAAACACTCCCCGACATAAATCACAGCAGGATTCTCTATGACCCACCTCCCAGAATATTGGAAATAAAAGCAAAAATAAACAAATGGGACCTAATTAAAGCAACTGGTTTTAACTTACAGATTGGATCCAAACTGAAAGAAATTTCCCAAACATGGAATTCTTGATTGTCCCTGGCAAGCCCATTTCACAGGCTCCCAGGGGCCCAGGCTCAAGGCTTTATGAGTTTAACCCCTTTGTTCCCATGGACTCTTTGGCCACACCAGGGGTTCTCATCCATGGGGTCAGGACATCATGGGTTTTAGGTATAAGATGTATTGAAAAGAATTCACTGCTAATATTGGAAAGTAACTGACTGACTTAATAAGAACCAATTCCAAGTCATTCCTTAACAATAGCAATTTTATTTAACACTCACCCTTTCTTTAGTGGGAGAGAGAGCTGTACATGACAGTACTGGGAATAAAACATAGCCTAAGGCTTATTTTATCTATGCCTCAGGCTTTTAATTCTTGTGACCATAAAAAACTTACTGTCTATAATTCTTCATTCCACTCTCCTCCTGTTCTGATGTTTCAATGAAATCTGAGTACATCCAGGCAGAATGCAGCATATGGAAGTGTCAGCTCATCATAGCAGGTGAGTAATGAAGAGGCAGAGAAGAAAGTTCCAAATGCCTGAGTACTGTTGTTGATCACCTTTGTAATCAACCTGCATAACACAAACCCAGAAATATCCTTTTGAAATATTACCAGAAGAAATTGCCAATATTAGACCATTTTTGACCCACAAAAGCAGCACTTTCACATGGTTCCATTTAATATCATTCACAGTGCATTAAAACAACCTGGGAAAAAGACCAAGAAAAATCACCCAGTCCTACCCGATAGGTCTGCATCAAGGAAAAGAGGCTGCCCACAATGTTTTTGTTTTGTTTTGTTTTATTCCATTTTTAACCAAGAGGACCTCAACAATACACAGTGCTATAAATGTTTCCTTGTTTTTATCCATGTTTGGGTATATACATCTGAGAATAGCAATGGAATTTCTTCCTCAGCTCTGGGCCCTTCATCACTCTAAAAAAAAAAAAAAAAAGTGCATCAACAGAATTTAAGAATGGTTGGTCTAAGTCCTCTTGAAATGGAAAGCTATTATTTTAAAGTTTCTGAGGAATAAACGATCCCTTAACTTAAACTTTTCTGACTGAGTTACCCCGATCAGTACAGGGTGCTATTACAGCTGTCACTATAATTTTGACCCCAAAATACAAAGAAAAATGAGATAATGTGCATGAAGGGCTTAGAAGATGACTCTATTCTTTTCTTATTTTTGTTGTGTTTTTGTTTCTCAAGTTAATCTAATTGCTGTTGTTGCAAGGAGGATATTCACCGAATATATCATAAATACATATTACCAGGCTCAAAGTCCTTCAATGTGGAGAAAAGTTCCTTAACTTATTTACCTGCATATATGGAACTAGGTTGTCCTCCATTGCCAAGATCATAACAATTACTATTTCCAAAGGTGTGACTGTAAATAGTTTAAACACTTTAGGATTAGTTTTTAACTGTAAACTTCCACAGACACAGAAATTCTCAGCTCCTCGGGTCTTGCCTTTTAATTACGAACTAAACTCTACGCATTGTGGAAATACCTTAAACATTTTATCAAGACCAGTGAGGATCAGAACATGTATTAGAAGATGTCCTTACCTGGTGACATTTCCAAAGGATTTCAGTCTTCTAGGAAGAAGGGAAAAATGGAGAGGGGGAAGAAAGATGTTTAATTGGTTTTTCCTTGACTGCTGAACAATATCCATGCAATTTATCTTTTCAGCACAACAGTGGCAGTGTTGATAGTATGAGTCTGCTTGGCTGCTGTAACAAAATATAGCAGACCGGGTGGCTTAAACAGCAGACATTTATTTCTGGAGACACAGTTCTGGAAGTCAGGAGGTCCAAGATCAAGGCGCCAGCTGATTGAGTTCTTCACTAGGGACCCCTTCCTGGCTTGCAGTAGCTGATTTCTTATGTCCTCACAAGGTAAAGAGAGGAAGGAGGAGTTGGGAGCATAGAGGGAGAGAAGAAGGGGGAGCGAGGACTCTGCTGTCTCTAACTCCATCATGCAGCCTCTTCCCTCATGACCTCATCTAAATTGGGTCTGAAGGTCCAACAGTGCTTTCAGTCATGTCCAACTTTGTTGTGACCCCATGGACTGTAGCCCACCAAGTTTCTCTGTCCATGGGATTCTCCAGCAAGAACACTAGAGTGGAGTGCCATTTCCTCCTCCAGGGGATCTTCCTGACCCAGGGATTAATCTGAGTTTCCTGCATTGGCAGGAGGATTCTTTACCACTGAGCCACATCAGAAGCCCCAAATGCTGCTACTTTGAAGGTTAAAGCTTCAACATATGACCTTGGCAGGAATGGGGTGGGGAGGAGAATTCAGTCCACAGCACTAGTTAACAACAAACAAAAAAATCTTCAAAGTTCTAATTCATTTAAAAAGCAGCTTTCTAGATATCTGAATTTAGCAAATAAAATATAAAGATGGCCATTCTAAAACAAATGTCTTCAATGTATGTGTAAATCTCACATCTATAGTAAACCATGGCCACATAACAACAAGTTTATATTACCTTTTCCTTTTAGTGTTTATATTTCCTTACTGCATACTTACTCTCCTGGTCCCTTTTTTTTTTTNTTGGCAGGAATGGGGTGGGGAGGAGAATTCAGTCCACAGCACTAGTTAACAACAAACAAAAAAATCTTCAAAGTTCTAATTCATTTAAAAAGCAGCTTTCTAGATATCTGAATTTAGCAAATAAAATATAAAGATGGCCATTCTAAAACAAATGTCTTCAATGTATGTGTAAATCTCACATCTATAGTAAACCATGGCCACATAACAACAAGTTTATATTACCTTTTCCTTTTAGTGTTTATATTTCCTTACTGCATACTTACTCTCCTGGTCCCTTTTTTTTTTTTCCCTAATTTGGCTTAGTGTGCTAAAAATAGCTTGTGTGCACTGTTTTTCCTTCTAGCTTCATTGTTACAAACTGATTTCTAATAGTCTTGGAGACTGGGTAAATCTCCTGTGAATGCAGTAAGCATATTTGATTGAAACTCATGCAGATTATCACAGCCTTGAATTTGGGGGGCACAGTCCTTCCCACCCCTTGAGCCTTGCCACTCCACCCCCCCTTAATCATGCACTCTTTGGGGATTTATTTCTGCCCCTGTAGAATCTCAGTATTAAATGCTCTGAGTTGCTATAGTTAGAGAGGCTCTATTTTTAGTTACAAACTGTTTCCCGGAGATACATACAGCTGCTGATTAACATTAGGAGTCTTTTTGACAAAGCTTGTGTTCTCAACCTTCCTTTTCAATGCCCCATAGGCCTATAAGGGAAAATACAAACACTGGCTATATTTAGTTTTCTCCTCAACCGTGTCAAACCCTAAATTGAGAGGAAGTTATAAATACCCTGCAAGGAAAGGGCACTCCAAGTAGCATTTTAGTGCCCCGCAGTGTTGTGGTATAAAGGGTTGAGAGGAGCCTGTATTAAAATAAGAGATTGAGTACATTTAACCTTTTGAATGGCAACCCACTCCAGTATTCTTGCCTGAAATATCCCATGGACAGAGGAGCCTGGTGGGCTACAGGCCCTGGAGTTGCAAAGAGTCAGACACGACTGAGCACCCAACAAGCAGGCAACCTTTAGAAAGTATTCTCCAGTACGTGGAGTTGTTCACACTTTGTGGCACTGAAGATTATCTAAGACATAGTAAGTGTTCATCCAATATTTATGGCATGCAAAAGAACTGACCCTATGTAGCAGATATTCCAAAAAGACTTGCTGCTTGAGTGAATACATCCTTTGGCACAGTTAATCCTTAGAGATCAGAGAGAACCTTCTCTGAAAAGAATTCTTTGGAGAGGTGGGCATCGCCAACCCACAAAGCATCTGACACGTTTCCAGCAGTGGATCCAACCATCCGTTTGCAAAGTGTTTCAGCTACATCCTTGGTGGTGATAAGTTTCTACTTGCAGAGACTCAAGGAGAGGCAATCTGGGTTTGGAACTCCTGGCTTGTGAAAATTCTGATACCCACCACCAACCGGTCACCCCTTGATAATCCCTTCTCACTCCTCACCAGTTCGTAACTCATTTCCTAATTTCTCTTGGGGGCCCTGTGATGAGCATCCAGAACCCACCCACCCTGTGTGTAGCACCTCTTTCATCCTTCTCTAAGGGGTCACGCACATCATGACCAACCAGGCCCTCAGGCTTTCACTGCTCACTGCAGTCGAGGGTACATTGTAACATGAGGGCAGCGGCCTGGCACTCTGCAGGCTTGCATTGAAATCCAGGCTCATTTCCTTTTACCTGGAAGCAGGTGAGGGAATGCCTTGAGTGATTTGTTTCACCTCTAAACTTTGATTTCCCCATCTGCGACATGGGAGGGAAAACTTACTTCATGATAATGATGCAAAATAATTAACGTAACTATTCTAGTTCAGTTCCCAGTGCTGGAAGGAAAGGCTCTGTAAATGGGCACCCATATTACTCACAAGTCTGTAAATTAAAACCTTGATATCTTCCTTTTCTCTCAACTTCTTGTCTATTATGCATTAGTCTCTTCCCCCACCCCCACCCCTCTCTCAATTTTTCCTTTCTTTCCTGCTCTTTGCCCAACTCAGAAATCAGAACAAGGCTCTTACTGATCCTAATAACAACACTACTGATAGAGCCACAAACAAGAAAAGGGAAACCATCAACTCTGAAATGAAGTATCTGAAGTAAAATATAGGACTAGTGTTGATAAGTGCAAGCAGCCTTAAAAATAAGTTCAAAATACCAAATAACTTCTTTGGAATGTCCCCAAAAGTCTCTTCTACTTCTAAGTTTAATCTGCTTTTCTTTGAGCAGTCAACATTTCAGAACAAACTGAAAATATATTGGTTCTTATTCAATTTTTTCAAACTTCAACCATATTTTTGCAGAGTAGTATCAAGTAATTAGGGCTTTCCAGGTGGTTCAGTGGTTAGAGAATCTGCCTGCCAATGCAGGAAATGCAGGAGATCAGGTTCTATCCCTGGATTGGGAAGATCCTGTGGAGAAAGAAGTGGAAATCCACTCTAGTATTCTTGCCTGAAAAATTCCATAGACAGAGGAGCCTGGTAGGCTACAGTCCATGGGGCTGCAAAGAGTCAGACACAACTCAGCAACTGAGTACACACACAGCAAATAATTAACATTGCTGAGTTTTGATCCAGTCTTCCATTAACAATGAGTATTCCAGAGAGATATTTTCTGTTGTCTTTACTGCAAACTTACCATATCCCCTCCATAATAAGGAAAATAGACTGCTAGAGTTTAGCCTCGGAAATAAGTAAATTATAAAAGCACTTCCATAGACAACACCATGCAGACTCCAAATAAGTGAGTTATGGCTACATATGACATGACTTGGTAGCAAGTTGAAACCTATGCTGTTAAGCATTTTCCCACACCTAGCACATCTTCCTTTCTCCATTTTATTGTTTTGTTTTGTTTTTCTAAGATGTCTTGGAAAGGAGTTAGCTCTCCAACACAGATAAAAGTGCAGGAACCCAGTAACCAGAAATGAATGACAGTAGGAGAGAGATCCACTTGCTGAGACATTATCACTTTTCATCATAGAGAATGTTTAGCAATGAAATAATCATCAATCCTGCTCTAGGAACACTTGTAGCCTCAAGTTTGTTTTATTGTTTTTTCATTTTTTTCCTTCTGATTTTTAATGAAGGACTTATCATATTGCAGAAATGTGTTTTGCTTTTATGATCAGCATTGCAGCTTCCTGGGAAGACTAAATAGAATCTCCCAAATGTTAAACACACACAGCAGACACCATCTCCATCAATTCTAAGTAGCACGTGAAGCAGGGACTAGCATTCCTGCTGTGGTCCCTCTAGAACTGTGCTGTGCAGTATAAAATCTATTAGACACATGTGATTGTTTAAATTAAAATGAATTGAAAATAAGTAAAATGAAAGTTCAGTGTCTCTGTCTCCGTAGCCACATATGGTTTGTGGCTACCATATTGGACAGTGCAGATACATAGGCCATTTCGTTGATTGGGGAAAGTGTTTCTTGAACAATGCTTCAACAGAATATGGATTTTTCATGAAAAAACATGGAGATCTACATTTCTGGATGCATGCATTTTTAGAGTGGATTTTCACTGCTCTGGTGTGTGCTGTACTCAGCCACTCAGTCATATCTCACTCTTTGTGACCCTATGGACTGTAACCCACCAGGCTCCTTTGTCCATGGAATTCTCTAGGCAAAAATACTGGAGTGGGTTGCCATTTCCTTCGCCAGGGCATCTTCCCCACCCAGGGATCAAACCCACGTTCCCTGCATTGCTGGCAGATTCTTTGCCACTGAGCCACCAGGGAAGCCCCTTCAGCACTGCTCTGGACCAGTGTTCAAATCAAGACTTCTCTATTTGAGAATTGTTCAAATCAGTTCTTCTCTAAACCACACGACCTTTTGCCACTTGCCAGAGGGTAGCACAGGAACGTCATTGCTCTTCTCTTCTGACATAGTGGCCTGTGGCCTCAGCAGTAGCCAAAGTGGCAGATTCAGACCTCTGACTCTCTTACACAATTTAGAGGGCCGTGAACTGCCAAGGAGTCAACCTTTGTTCTAAACCACTCTGTTAGCAAGCAAACTGAGCAAGGACAACAACCCAGTTATCACGTTCTCTCCAAATGCAACAGAGATTGTGAGTACATACCCAAGGTCAGCATGCTACTGCTGCTAAGTCACTTCAGTCGTGTCCAACTCTGTGCGACCCCATAGACGGCAGCCCACCAGGCTCCCCGTCCCTGGGATTCTCCAAGCAAGCACACGGGAGTGGGTCAGCATACAGCTCTGGAAATAAAGCTTCCTCAGTTTCTTGGGTGGCATTGAGGATACATACAAAAATGACTTGACATTTTCAAGAATGTTAGTACATGGACAATCCGCTCAGGACGGGAAGGCAGATAACAGAAAATTATTTCAGCCTTAGGATGGAGCCAACCTTTTCTAATAGTCATCTCAGTTCGAGCCGAAAAATGTTCTCCTGACCACCCCCCACCCCTTTGTTATTTGGACATATTTCCACCCTCTAAAATGCACCTATTAAATTTGGTCCCCCAATAAGCATTTTATTAAAAGTGGGTTGAGTTGGCTTTGACTTAAACTCTGCTGTGAGCTTATTAAATGACAAAAAACCTGCTATGAAGATCAAAGTTCCTTCTTTTAAATCCTTTAGATCCTTTGGGGAAATCAGCGTTTATCTCTGTAAAGTTCAAGTCCGCATAACTAAAAGTCAGAGGGATCTGCATCCAGAGGCTGAAACTTGCATAGGCCACCTCCCTCTTCTCTCAGTCTTGGATCCCGGCTCCCTGCTTAGACTTCAGTTTGGAAGTGGCTGAATGAATTCACAAGTACTACTGTTTGCACTTTCACACACTGTTTAAAGGCAGAAGTATCAGGTTTCACAGCACTGTGAGGAAGTTGGCAACCACTTCAAAGAGATGTCCAAGCATCTATTACTTTATTAAGCAAGGGCAATAATGATCTACAAAGTGCCAACTTGCTCACTGTTTCTGGCTCTCTCTACATTACATTGCGAATACTACAGGCTGTCTCTTCCTGCTTAAACACCAGTTAGGATGTTGCCTTTAAAATGCACCGTAGATCTGACAGCAATAATATAAAGTGCTAAAACCACACAGCTAAAGAATATTTATGCTTGCAGAGCTACGGAGAGGTAGAAAGATCTGCTGTAAAATAATTTGTCTCTTGTCACTTTCTAGCTGTGTGTATTTTTTTCCTCCCTCATTCCCTTCATTTTTGAGCTCTGTATATTTCTACAGATATTGTGAAACCCAATAATAATTACAAATAATTAGTCCCTACAGTAACTCAACAGATATTTAACTGTGTGTTTCCAATTTAAGCCATATAAGTGCAAATATTCTGTACTCTATCCAAGGAATACACAATCCAATCTTAAAGCTAAGTCTAATCCATATTAAGTAACAATGACCCATTATAGGTTAATTAAATGGGAATTTGGGAAAATGAATTATCTTTTCTGGTCTGTTTCTACTTTCATGGCATATGAATTCTAGGATGGTATAACCAGAGGGCTTCCATTATGTCTTACAGGCTGTAAGTCTTGTGGATGTTAAGACCCAGGGTGACAATTGAACTGCCATTCCTGAAACTTGACTTTGTCACTTTCAGTAAGGCTGGTTCTTACCAAGTGATCCCTCATACTTAGGATCTATTGGTCAGCAGGAAGTGAAACTCTAGCCAGCTGATAACCTGCACTTACCTCTCCCCTCTCTGACGGTCCACAGTGGGATAGATGAATGGAGGTAAATGACTATCAAAGCCATGGTAACCAAATCTGCCTTTTTAATATCTGTTAGCACTTGGTGCTGTCACAGTCTTCAGTAAGCTCTTGTAAATGAGTCAATTATATGGATTCCAGACGTTAAATCATACCTGAATGGTCTAGCGGTTTTCCCTACTTTCTTCAATTTGAGTCTGAACTTAGCAATAAGGAGTTTATGATCTGAGCCACAGTCAGCTCCTGGTCTTGTTTTTGTTGACTGTATAGAGCTTCTCCATCTTTGGCTGCAAAGGATATAATCAATCTGATTTCGGTGTTGACCATCTGGTGATGTCCACGTGTAGGGTCTTCTCTTGTGTTGTTGGAAGAGGGTGTTTGCTATGACCAGTGCATTTTCTTGGCAAAACTCTCTTAGCCTTTGCCCTGCTTCATTTGCATTCCAAGGCCAAATTTGCCTGTTACTCCAGGTGTTTCTTGACTTCCTACTTTTGCATTCCAGTCCCCTAGAATGAAATGGACATCTTTTTTGGGTGTTTGTTCTAAAAGGTCTTGTAGGTCTTCATAAAACCGTTCAACTTCAGCTTCTTCAGCATTACTGGTTGGGGCATAGACTTGGTAACTGTGATATTGAATGGTTTGCCTTGGAAACGAACAGAGATCATTCTGTCATTTTTGAGATTGCATCCAAGTATTGCATTTCAGAGTCTTTTGTTGACCATGATGGCTACTCCATGTCATCTGAGGAATTCCTGCCCACAGTAGTAGACATAATGTCATCTGAGTTAAATTTACCCATTCCAGTCCATTTTAGTTCGCTGATTCCTAGAATGTCAACGTTCACTCTTGCCATCTCTTGTTTGACCACTTCCAATTTGTCTTGATTCATGGAACTGACATTCCAGGTTCCTATGCAGTATTGCTCTTTACAGCATTGGACCTTGCTTCTATCACCAGTCACATCCACAGCTGGGTATTGTTTTTGCTTTGGCTCCATCCCTTCATTCTTTCTGGAGTTATTTCTCCACTGATCTCCAGTAGCATACTGGGCACCTACCGACCTGGGGAGTTCCTCTTTCAGTATCCTATCATTTTG
>SJYV01053472.1:819238-845607 GCA_006410875.1 Neotragus pygmaeus | reverse complement strand
CTAAAAAGCCTCTTGATGAAAGTGAAAGAGGAGAGTGAAAAAGTTGGCTTAAAGCTCAACATTCAGAAAATGAAGATCATGGTATCCGGTCCCATCACTTCATGGGAACTAGATGGGGAAACAGTGAAAACAGTATCAGACTTTACCTTTGGGGGCTCCAAAATCACTGCAGATGGTGATTGCAGCCATGAAATTGAAAGACGCTTACTCCTTAGAAGAAAAGTTATGACCAACCTAGATAGCATATTCAAAAGCAGAGACATTACTTTGCCAACTAAGGTCCGTCTAGTCAAGGCTATGGTTTTTCAGTGGTCATGTATGGATGTGAGATTTGGACTATGAAGAAGGCTGAGCACCGCAGAATTGATGGTTTTGAACTGTGGTGTTGGAGGAGACTCTTGAGAGTCCCTTGGACTGCAAGGAGATCCAACCAGTCCATTCTGAAGGAGATTAGCCCTGGGATTTCTTTGGAAGGAATGATGCTGAAGCTGAAACTCCAGTACTTTGGCCACCTCATGCGAAGTGTTGACTCATTGGAAAAGACTCTGATGCTGGGAGGGATTGGAGGCAGGAGGAGAAGGGAATGACCGAGGGTGAGATGGCTGGATGGCATCACGGACTCAATGGACACGAGTCTGAGTGAACTCCGAGAGTTGGTGACAGACAGGGAGGCCTGGCGTGCTGCAATTCATGGGGTCGCAAAGAGTCAGACATGACTGAGCGACTGAACTGAACTGACATTAAATCTGATTATTGGTCTTCCCTTTTGTGTGTAAAATAGAAATGGTTTGGTCATTACAATCCATCTCCCACCAAAAGCTCTAATGTTGAAGAATATTGAAATGACATCTACCCAGGGAGGTAGAGATTATGATGACTTAGCTCACCTGTCTTCTGAGTATTTCAGAACTCGGGCCTAAGGCCAAAGTCTGTTTGAAGAGGACGGCTGGATATGGCAGAACAGAAAGGAACAGAAGTAGAATGGGTCACCATGTTTCCCCAAATCTCTTGTTTACATGATGTAGCCATGCCTGAGTTTTTTATTAAGCACAAATTTTTTATTAAGCACCTCCTTTGACAACACCAGTAATGCTCATCTCTTTTTCTAGTTTTGTTCTTCAGTCAAAGACATCATTTCTCACCCTCACAGCTAGTTGGTTCAATTCCAATAAATAGAGAAACAGAGAACATATTTCCATATGCAAAGGGTTAGTGAAAAAATTCAGAGAAATTAGAAAAAATTCCATATTCACAACTGTGAAAACTGACTTATTAAATTTTAACACTGACTTTTTTTTTAGGCAATCATTTCTCTGAGTGGACAACGGCTTTCAAAGTAATCGGCTTAGACTTATGCCAAAGAAACAATTCTCTTCAACATATTTCTAAACCCCAATTTTGAAGTTACCTTCAGCTCCAGTGTATGAGATACCTCTGAAAATCTAGCCCGTTACTTTATTTATTTATTTATTTATTTTACTTTACAATACTCTATTGGCTATGTATTTGGCCATACATCAACATGAATCCACCACAGGTATACACCTGTCTCTTATANCGGTCGCCCTTCACTGTGTTTCGGGCAGTGTGCCATGGTCGCCCTGTGCCGAGGTCCAGGCTGTGTTTCGTGGTGGGCTAGTGACGAGTTACGGGCTCTGTGCTGCGGGCTCCCTGTACAGATTTCTGGGCTGTGTTCTGCGGTTGCCCTGCACCGAGGTCTGGGCTGTATTCCGCGGACGGCTGGCGATGAGTTCTGGGCTGTGTTCCGCGGTTGCCCTGCCCCGAGGTCCGGCCTGTGTGCTGCGGTCGCCCTTTGCCAAAGTCCGTGCTGTGTTCTGCGCTTGTCTAGCTACGAGTTCTGAGCTCTATGCCACGGTCGCCCTGCACAGGTTTCCGTGCTGTGTGCCGTGGTCAGCCTTCACTGAGGTTCGGGCTGTGTGCCATTGGAAACCTGCACCGAGGTTCGGGCTATGTACTGCAGTAGCCTTGCTCCAAGGTCCGGGCTGTGTTTCACAGTCACCCAGCACTGGTGTCCGGGCTGTGTGCTGCGGTGGCCATCACCTGAAGTCCGTGATGTGTTTCAGGGTTGCCCTGTACCATGGATCATGCTGTGTGCCTCAGTCACTCTTCACTGAGGTTTGGGGTGTGTGCCTCGGTCACACTGAGCCAAGTTCCGGGCTCTTGCCCGAGTCGGCCTGAGCCAAAATCCGGCCTGTGCTCCACGGTCACCCTGCCCCGAGGTCCAGCCTAACTGCTGCTGTCGCCGTGCGCCGAGGCCTGGCCTAAGTGCCGCTGTCGCCCTGTGCTGAGGTCCGGCCTGAGTGCCACAATCACCCTGCNATTCTTCGGTGCTCAGCTTTCTTCACAGTCCAACTCTCACATCCATACATGACCACTGGAAAAACCATAGCCTTGACTAGACGGACCTTTGTTGGCAAAGTAATGTCTCTGCTTTTCAATATGCTCTCTAGGTTGGTCATAACTTCTCCTCCAAGGAGTAAGTGTCTTTAAATTTCATGGCTGCAATCCACCTACTAAAAGAATACAAATGGTTGGGTGGTATTTTCAAGCAGAAGAACACACTACTGGAGAAGAATCTGGGGGCCTCTGAATTTCTGACCTTTCTCAAATGATGCTGTGCCTCTTTCTGCTTCCTATGCAAATGTTGAAAAACAGTAAAAATTATATTTCTTCGGTGGAAAAACAGAAAATATACATTTGTCTCTAAGCTTCTGAGTACTCTGTTTCTACAGCATTGTAATTTTTCCAACATTTTGCTGTACGATATAAGTGTGGGCTTGGATATTAACCTCCACATCAACTTCTAACTCTCTTTCCCATAGTGTGAATACCATTAGTATTTGTGTTGGAAATAACCCAAGCAGGGTGTGTGTATGTTAGTATAGGCAAACCACATGTGGGTGGGATAACAAAAACAAAACCTCAGCATGACATACCTTGAGAAAAAGGTGGATCAAGAGAGATAAAGTGTGGTATAAATTAAAAATGACCTCAGATGGAAATTGTGTGGATGTTATAAAAACATGAAAACAATTCATCTGTCATCACAGAGTTTACTTTAATGGTGAACCTGTCATTCTTCACATCTTAAACTGATCCCTTCCTATCATTCTGGAGTATAACTCACATTTGTGACATTCTTTGTTTATTGTCTATGGAACCAGGGGCACCATAAAGAAACTGGTATTAACTGTGAGAGTCTTTGCCAGTTTTATAATGTAGACAACCTTTCAGGGATCAAAACCATAAAGTTGCCAAATATTTTGAGACCAGTTATCCAAGATATCAGATTAATCAAAAAACTGTTAAAAGGGAATCACACGCAATGTCTTTGTTGGTGTAAATTATATACCTCTTATTTCTCTGTTCAGGAGCAGAGAGGTTGATAAAATCCTGCAGAAGGCAGAATGAACCGTGGGAAAGAACAACGTTACCCTGGTTCAAATGCCCGTCTCTGGCACTTACAGCTGGGTGAACTGGAAAAATTATTTTAACAGTCCAGATCTCAATATTATCAACTATAAAATTATGTCATGAGATCTATCTTAAAGGTTGGTTGTAAGTATCAGGGTTAGCGTAATTTTTTAGTAGTTATAAGTTTGTGTGATGGAAGATTATTGTTCTTAGCATTATTTATTTTATGGAAAAATCTATACAATTAATTGATTTTTGTGAAAACCACCATAAAACTTTCATGAATAGAATTACATGCATAATTATATTTATAAATCATCTGTAATCTCTCTTGGGCATCATCTGTAATCTCTTAAGCAGTCATAGTAATACCATATCTATTTCAGTAAAAAGGCATCATTTTCCCACGAGTTCTTGGGCCTCTTTTGGCTCTCACTGTAATTCAACAGCAGAGAGAGGTTCAAGCTGTGTTTCCAACACTTTGCCCTTTCTTAGCAAGCTTTCCAATTTGTGGTACTTGGTTTAGGCACATCCTTGGAGTTGGCTTAATTCATATCTTGTCTTGAAAGTGACATTTGATCACGATCTTAATGTCTCTTGATAATTGAGACACTGCTATGTTTTACTGGCTTCTAACAAATTTACCTCTTTGTCTAAAGATGATGATATACTCAGTAAATGTAAAATCCTTATTGTCCAGCCTCAGAATATGCTCAATAATTGACTTATATTAATTATATCATTATCATTGACTATTTTCCTGCCCTTTCTCTTTCCTGACTTATATTATCAATGGTCACTCCACTATCAGTTTATTGTCTTTAGTATTCTCTTCTTACATTCTTCTTAAGAAAATCAGACACTTACTTAATCTTATATATGAATGATATTAATATATAACTCTCTAGCCCTAGGTGCTTACTGAAGTATCAGTTTCATATTTCTATCTACTTTCAAGATCTTAACTCAAATAAAATATCCTGGAATCATCTACAATTGAAGAAATACACACTGATTTGGATTCTCTTCCAAGCTCTTCCATTTGCTTTCTTTCCAAATCATCACCAACTTGGCTACCTTTAGCCCATCCCTCTCATTTATCTTTCAAGAGACACCAAGTTCTCATATTTCTTGGATTTGTCTTTTTGTCATTTCTAGGGATATGCTTCTTGTAAGGACGCTCAAAACTTTATCATTAAATCAATTCAATTACCTTTATTTTCTTGGGCTCCAAAATCACCACAGATGGTGACTGCAGCCATGAAATTAAAAGATGCTTTCTCCTTGGAAGAAAAGTTATGACCAACATAGACAGTATATTAAAAAGCAGAGACATTACTTTGCCAACAAAGGTCTGTCTAGTCAAAAGCTATAGTTTTCTCCAGTAGTTAGATATGGATGTGAAATTTGGACTATAAAGAAAGCTGAATGCCAAAGAATTGATGCTTTTGAACTGTGGTGTTGAAGACTCTTGAGAGACCCTTGGACTGCAGGATATCAAACCAGTCAACCCTAAAAGAAATCAGTTCTGCATATTCATTTGAAGGGCTGACGATGAAACTCTAATACTTTGGTCACATGATGGGAAGAACTGACTCATTGGAAAAGACCCTGATGCTGGGCAAGATTNGACCCTTGGACTGCAGGATATCAAACCAGTCAACCCTAAAAGAAATCAGTTCTGCATATTCATTTGAAGGGCTGACGATGAAACTCTAATACTTTGGTCACATGATGGGAAGAACTGACTCATTGGAAAAGACCCTGATGCTGGGCAAGATTGCAGACAGGAGGAGAAAGGGACAACAGAGGATGAGATACTTGGCTAGCATCACCAACTCGATGGACATGAGTCTGAGCAAGCTCCAGGAGTTGGTGATGAACAGGAAAGCGTACAGTGCCACAGTTCAGGTGGTCACAAACAGTTGAACATGACTGAGTGACTGAACTGACTGACTGGATAGCCTTTTTTTTTTAATTAAACTTATTTGTTTTAACTGGAAGCTAATTACTTTACAGTGTTCCCTTCCAGGAGAATCTTTCCTATTGTTCTTCTATCCCACCAGGCCCAATTCTACAGGGTACATTTCAATAAGGATTTTTTTTTTTTTTNTGGGATTGCTGGGTCATAAGGCAGTTCCATTTGCAATTTTTTAAGGAATCTCCACACTGTTTTCCATAGTTAGCCTGTTACTTTAAAATCACACTTCAGTTGAGGCCCAAACTGTATTGCCTGATTTTATCATTCATTCTGTTAACCCAGTGTCTTGGTTCATTCAGACTGTTTATTACAACAAAATACCAGAGACTGGGTGGTTTATAAACAACAAACATTTACTGCTTACAGTTCTGAAGTGTGGCAAGTCCAAGGCACCAGAAGACTACATGATTAGTAAGAATCTCCTTCTTGGTTCTTAGACTTTTCACTGTGGTAGAAGAAGAGGGGGAGCTCTCTGAAGTCTTTTTGATAAGGGCACTAATGCCACTCTTAATCCCATGAAAGCCCTCATGACTTAATCACTTCCCCCAAAACCCTACCTCCTAATATTATTACCTTGGGCTTTAGGATTTTTACACATATAAATGATGAGGGATGTGGAGAGGACCAGCTTTAGTCTATAGCACCCAACTTGACCATGAACTACCACTGGTTTTTCCCAAAATATTATGCATATTTTCTAATAATGAAAGATGGCCGCAGTGAGAAAGTTCAAAATCACAAGTCACAGTGTCTGAAGCTGGTTTCCAAAGGGGCATTTCACAATGATTTGAGCAGAGGTATTATTATTGAAAGTTTATTGTTTCCCAAGATAATTTCTCTAAAGTTATTATGTAAATATCTAAATATCATTTTATAGTGTACCTCCCATATTGTCATAATTTTGCAATCATCTTCGTAAGTGATATGCCCTGTAATGTACATTTCTCTACCACCATCATCCATGCCCCCATGGGTTTCATTTCTTTCTCCTTCAATCCCATACCCAAAGTCAAGTCCTACATTTTCCAGGAAACTTTTCCTGACAAACCAGCTTACCCTCAGCCAAGATTGCTTGCACATTTCTTTAGGGTTTTTTTTTTTTCCTTTGTCTGTTTGAGATATCATGTTGTTTTTCTGTGTTATCTTTCAGTATATAGCCTCATATCTCCCCCATCAATTAAATTATAAGCTATTTGAAGGCAAAGATCTCTCTTGAGCTTCACTGTATTTGCCATATCATCCAGTCCTATACCTAATATGTCATAGGCCCTCAATAAACTTTAGAAATCTGATCCTTTTTCTATCCCACTTTTATCTAACATTTTCTCCTTAAAATTTTTTGGCTTTTGTTGTTGTTCACCTGCTAAGTCGTGTCTGACTCTCTGTAACCCCATGGACTGCAATATGCTAGGCTCCTCTGTCTTTCACTATCTCCCAGGAGTTGCTCAAATTCACATCCATTGAATCAGTGATGCTATCTAACCATCTCATCCTCTGCCAATCCCTTCACCTTTTGCCTTTTATCTTTGCCAGCATCAGTGTCTTTTCCAGTGAGTAGGTTCTTCGCATCAGATGGCCAAAGTATTGGAGCTTCAGCTTCAGTATCAGCCCTTCCAATGAACACTCAGGTTGATTTCCTTTAGGATTAAATGGTTTTATCTCCTTGCAGTCTAAGGGACTCTCAAGAGTCTTCTTCAGCACCACAATTCAAAATTTTTTGGTTATGTAAAGCATAAAAGTAAAATGCCCAAGCCACTAGATGCATTCTTAACTTTATACAAATAATAAAACTTTTCAACCTTTCTTTTGGCCCACAACCACATACTAAGCACCTCCTATCTGAAAGCTACAGTTCTCAGTGCTGAGAATACAACTGCATGAAAATTGAGCTCACATTTCCAGTAAGGGGAGAGGGGAGATAGATGACTAGCAATAATAATAACAAATAAAAATGAATATATATTATATCAGATGGTGGAAGTGGCTGGAGAAAAAGAAATAAAGTATGGAAGAAAAGCAGGGAATACTGGGGATGTACAGACAGAAGGTATAATTTAAAACAGGATGCTCAGGGATGACCTCAGTAGGAAGGTGACATTGAAATGTTCCAAAGAGAATGGGACACCAAACCTTGTAACATGTAGAGAGTATTTGAGATATTCAAAGAAATGAGAATCCATATTTGTAGTTGTGGAAGTCTTTGGTGATCATCGGAGCCTGGTAGTTCCTGTCTGGAGCCCCCCAAATTATTTCAAAGCCTCCTGTACTTACTTACACCTAAATATTAATCATAACATGCCATTAATCTTTCATTAGGTGACTCCCTTAAGAGACTATGAGTGATTAGAAGACAAGGATTATCTCATTTATCAATGCAGACCTTATACTATTTAGCACAATTCCTGGCCAACAGTGAGAAATCAATAAATGTTTGTCGAATACTGAATAAATCTTCATTCAGCCAAACAGTTCATCACATCTAAATTCAAAGCATAGTCTATCCTAATTTGAGTCAAATAGTGTTTGTGCAGATATGTTTGTTTTTAACATAAACACTTGACAGACCGCTTTTGAAATGAAGAATTAAATCTCTTATAAAAAGTCAAGTAAACCTGACCCCATCTCATGTTTTGGCACTTCTGTCTGGACCATGGAGATCTTGCTAAATATGGACTTAAAACTGGGTAGCACACTTGCTACCATTCAATAGGAGGAGCAAACAGTAGAAGAAGAGATGGTGCAGGATCTTAGAGGAAAATTTTAAGCTGGTACACTCAGTACTTATTTGGCCCTTAGAGATATTAAAATGAGGAAAGAATAAAGTTCAAGTCTTCTGAACACTTGAGGATAAATGAGATGACTACACAGTTTCCTTGGCATAATCATAGTTCTATAGAGATGTAAATATCTTGCCAGCTTTTAAATTGGGGGGTAGAAAATTACAAGATGGTGGAGTAGAAGAATGTTTGCTCATCTCCTCCTGCAAGAAATCCAAAATTACAACTCATGGCTGAACAACCGTCAACAGGAAAATGTTGGATCCCACCAAAAAGAGATACCCCACGTCCAAGGGCAAAGGAGAAGCCCCAGAAAGATGGTAGAAGGGGCAAAATTGCATTTAGAATCAAACCCCATAGCTGCCAGAGATGCCTGGAGGGCTCAAAAAAACCTTGTGCGTACCAGGACCCAGAGATCCCACCGAGACTGAGACAGAACTGTGTTTGAGTGTTTCCTGCAAAAGTACAGGTCAGCAGTGGCCTGCCACAGGGGCAGAAGCTCTANTGCCAGAGATGCCTGGAGGGCTCAAAAAAACCTTGTGCGTACCAGGACCCAGAGATCCCACCGAGACTGAGACAGAACTGTGTTTGAGTGTTTCCTGCAAAAGTACAGGTCAGCAGTGGCCTGCCACAGGGGCAGAAGCTCTAGGTGCAGCAGACCTGGGTATGGCATAAGCCCTTTTGGAGGAGGTCACCATTAACCCCACCATAGAGCCACCAGAACTTACATAGGACTGGGGAAACAAACTCTTGGAGGGTACAAACAAAACCTTGTGTGCACCAGGACCCAGGAGAAAGGAGCAGTGACCACACAGGACACTGACCCAGACTTGCCTGTGAGTGTCCGGGAGTCTCTGAAGGAGGCCTGGGTCAGTGGTGGCCTGCTGCAGGGTTGGGGGCACTGAGTGCAGCAGTGTGTGCACCGGACCTTTTGAAGGCAGTCCCCTTACCTTCATTACCTCCACCATAGTTTGGCTTCAGGTTAAACAACAGGGAGGGAACACAGCCCCAACCATCAACAGAAAGTTGGATTAAAGATTTACTAGCATGGCCCTGCCCATCACAGCAAGACTCACTTTCTCCCTCAGTCAGTCTGTCCCAACAGGAAGCTTCCATAAGCTTCTTAACCTTATCCATCAGAGGGCAGACAGACTGAAAACCATATTCATAGAAAACTAAACAAACTGATCTCATGGACCACAACCTATTTAACTCCATGAAACTATGAGCCATGCGATGTAAGACCACCCAAGACAGACGGGTCATGGGAGAGAGTTCTGACAAAATGTGGTCCACTGGAGAAGGGAATGGCAATCCACTTCAGTATTCTTGCCTTGAAAACCCCATGAAGAGTATGAAAAGGCAAAATGATAGGATACTGAAAGAGGAACTCCCCAGGTCAGTAGGTGCCCAATATGCTACTGGAGATCAGTGGAGAAATAACTCCAGAAAGAATGAAGGGATGGAGCCAAAGCAAAAACAATACCCAGCTGTGGATGTGACTGATGATAGAAGCAAGGTCCGATACTGTAAAGAGCAGCATTGCATAGGAACATGGAATGTCAGGTCCATGAATCAAGACAAATTGGAAGTGGTCAAACAGGAGATGGCAAGAATGAACATCGACATTTTAGGAGTCAGTGAACTAAAATGGACTACAAAGGGTGAACTTAACTCAGATGACCATATCTACTACTGTGGGCAGGAATCCCTTAGAAGAAATGGAGTAGCCATCATGGTCAACAAAAGACTCCGAAATGCAGTACTTGGATGCAATCTCAAAAATGGCAGAATGATCTCTGTTCATTTCCAAGGCAAACCATTCAATATCACAGTAATCCAAGGATATGCCCCAGCCAGTAACGCTGAAGAAGCTGAAGTTGAATGATTCTATGAAGACCTACAAGACCTTCTAGAACTAACATCCAAAAAAGATGTCCTTTTCATCATAGGAGATTGGAATGCAAAAGCAAGAAATCAAGAGATACCTGGAGTAACAGCAAGTTTGACCTTGGAGCACAAAACGAAGCAGGGCAAAGGCTAAGAGAGTTTTGCCAAGAGAATGCACTGGTCATAGCAAACACCCTTTTCCAACAACACAAGAGANCACTCCAGCTATTCGTTGTTGCTCTAAACTCCTGTTTTGTCTACCTAAGCGGAAATGGCCCTTAAATTGTTCTCTAAATGCCTTGAAGTAAAAGTTGTGAAGGAAGGTGCTGCCACCCAGGCCACGAGGAAGCCACAAAAGGTTTGCAGGCAAAAACATAACTCACACTTCATGATACCTACATTTTTGAGGATTCAGTGTGACCTTCCCTGGCAGTCAGGATAAAGAATTCAGTGGGCAGAGGACTGAGGAAGGGCAGGTTAGGGAAGAGAGATGGAAAGAAAGAGTATGATTCGATGCTCGAGATAAATCCAGTCATGTGATAATTGTGCAAATCCACATCATAGATTTGATGTATGGATGAAATGCTGGTGCTGGACACTCCAAGTGAGTTACTGATGTTTAAAATGTGAGGAAAATTGCACATTTAGAATTGATGACATATGGAAAGCAAAGCACTAAGAACAGTGTCTGATGCATAATCGGTGCTGATTAAGCCTTCGCGGTGATCACCGTCTTCACCCTCCNGCCCTGCGCCGAGTTCCGGGCTGTGTGTCACAGTCGCCCTGTTCGGTGGCCCAGGCTGTTTGCTGAGGTAGCCTTCTGTAGAGGTCCGGGCTGTGTGCCAGGGTCGCCATCACCCTAGGTCCGGGAGGTGTGCCACGGTCGCCCTCTGCCGAGGTCCGGCCTGTGTTCCGCCCTTGGCTCGTGACCTGTTCCCGGCTCTGTGCTGCGGTTCCTCTTTGCCAAGGTCCAGGCTGTGTGCAGTGATAGCCTTCTTCAGATCTCCGGACTCTGTGCCACAGCCGCCCTGCACAGATTTCTGGGCTATGTGCCGCGGTCTCCCTTCACTGAGGTTTGGGCTGTTTGCTGTAAGCAACCTTGCCAAGGTCCGGGCTGTGTGTTGCGGTAGCCTTGCTCTGAGTTCCGGGCTGTGTGCCGCAGTCACCCTGGGCCGAGGTCCGGGCTGTGTTCTGCGGTCGGCTAGTGATGAGTTCCGGGCTGTGTGATGCGGTCACCCTTCACTGAGTTTCGGGCTGTGTGCNTAGCCTTGCTCTGAGTTCCGGGCTGTGTGCCGCAGTCACCCTGGGCCGAGGTCCGGGCTGTGTTCTGCGGTCGGCTAGTGATGAGTTCCGGGCTGTGTGATGCGGTCACCCTTCACTGAGTTTCGGGCTGTGTGCCTCGGTCACCCTGTGCTGAAGTGGGGTTGTGTGCCGTGGTCGCCCTGTGACAAGGTCAGGCCTGTTTTCCGTGGTCGCCCTGTGCCGAGTTCTGTGCTGTGTTCCGTGTTGGCTAGCGACGATTTCTGAGCTCTGTGCCACAGTCGCCCTGCACAGATTTCCGGGCTGTGTGCCGCGGTCATCCATCACTGAGGTCTGGTCGGTGTTCCGCCATTGGCTAGCAACGAGTTCCAAGCTCTCTGCTATGGTCGCTCTGCACAGATTTTTGGAATGTGTGCAATGTCGCCCTTCACTGAGGTTCAGACTGTGAGCCGCAGTCACCCTGAGACAAGGTCCATGCTGTGTGCCATGGTCACCCTGCACCGAGGTCTGGTCTGCGTGCCGTGATCGCCCTGTGCCGAGGTCCAGGCTGTGTTCTGCCGTCGGCTAGCGACAATTTCCAAGCTCTGTACCTCGGTTGCCATGCACAGATTTCCGGGCCGTGTGCTGCCGTCTCCCTTCTCTGAGGTTCGAGCTGTGTGCCACGTAATCCCTGTACCGAGGTCCGGTCTGTGTGCCATGGTAGCCTTGAACCTAGTTCTGGTCTGTGTACTGCGGTAGCCTTGCGCTGAGGTCCGGGCTGTGTTTCACGGTCACACTGCGCTGGTGTCCGGCCTGTGTGCTGCTATCCCCCTGTGCTGAGGTCCAGCCTATGTCCTACATTCACCCTGCGCGGAGGTCCGGGCTGTGTTTCGTGGTCGGCTAGCGATGAGTTCCGGGCTGTGTGACGTGGTCGCCCTTCAATGAGTTTCGGGCTGTGTGCCTCGATTGCCCTTCGCCGAGGTCTGGGCTGTGTGCCTCGATTGCCCTTCGCCGAGGTCTGGGCTGTGTGCCGTCATCACCCTACAACGAGTTCCGGCCTGTTTTCCATTGTCGCCCTGCACCGAGGTCTTGGCTGTGTTTTGCAGTCGACTATCAAAAAGTTCCAGGCTTTGTGCTGCTGTCACCCTGCACAGATTTCTGGACTGTGTCCTGTGGTCGCCCTTCACTGAGGTTCAGGCTGTGTGCCGCGGTAGCTCTGCACCAAGGTCTGGGCTGTGTTCCGCGGTCGGCTGGCGANCTTCCTGCCCCCAATCCCTCCCAGCATCAGAGTCTTTTCCAGTGAGTCAACTCTTCGCATGAGGTGGCCCAAGTACTGGAGTTTCAGCTTCAGCATCATTCCTCCGAAAGAAATCCCAGGGTTGATCTCCTTCAGAAT
This sequence comes from Neotragus pygmaeus, assembly GCA_006410875.1. Lineage (NCBI taxonomy): Eukaryota > Metazoa > Chordata > Mammalia > Artiodactyla > Bovidae > Neotragus > Neotragus pygmaeus. Next base: position 832,889 of record SJYV01053472.1, on the reverse strand, counting down.
GGACTGGTTGGATCTCCTTGCAGTGCAAGGGACTCTCAAGAGTCTTCTCCAACACCACAATTCAAAAGCATCAATTCTTTGGTGCTCAGCCTTCTTCATAGTCCAACTCTCACATCCATACATGACCACAGGAAAAACCATAGCCTTGACTAGACGGACCTTAGTCGGCAAAGCAATGTCTCTGCTTTTGAATATACTACTATCTAGGTTGGTCATAACTTTTCTTCCAAGGAGTAAGCGTCTTCTAATTTCATGGCTGCAGTCACCATCTGCAGATTTGACCTAAATCAAATCCCCTACGAATATACAGGGGAAGTGACAAATGGCTTCAAAGGATTAGATCTGATGGACAGAGTGCCTGATGAACTATGTACAAGGTTCATGACCTTGTACAGGAGGCTGTGATCAAGACCATCCCCAAGAAAAAGACATGCAAAAGGTAAAATGGTTGTCTGAGGAGGCCTTACAAATTGCTGAGAAAAGAAGAGATGTGAAAGGCAAAGGAGAAAAGCAAAGATATATTCATTCGAATGCAGAGTTCCAGAGAATAGCAAGGAGACATAAGAAGGCCTTCCTCCGTGATCAATGCAAAGAAATAGAGGAAAACAATAAAATGGCAAAGATTAGAGATCTCTCCAAGAAAATTAGGGATGCCGAGGGAACATTTCATGCAAAGATGGGCAAAATAAAGAACAGAAATGGTATGGACCTAACAGAAGCAGAAGATACTAAGAAGAGGTGGCAAGAATACACAGAAGAACTGTACAAAAAAGATCTTCATGACATAGATAATCACGATGGTGTGATCACTCACCTAGAGCCAAACATCCTGGAATGTGAAGTCAAATGGGCCTTAGGAAGCCCCACTATGAACAAAATCAGTGGAGGTGATGGAATTCCAGTTGAGCTATTCCAAATCCTAAAAGATGATGCCGTGAAAACACTGCACTCAGTATGCCAGCAAATCTGGCAAACTCAGTAGTGGCCACAGGACTGGAAAAGTCAGTTTTCGTTCCAATCCCAAAGAAAGGAAATGCCAAAGAATGCTCAAACTACCGCACAATTGCACTCATCTCACACATTACTTAACATTACTAGCAAAGTAATGTTCAAAATTCTCCAAGCCAGGCTTCAACAGTACATGAATTATGAACTTGCAGGTGTTCAAGCTGGATTTAGAAAAGGTATAGGAACCAGAGAGCAAATTGCCAACATCTATCGGATCATTGAAAAAGCAAGGCAGTTCCAGAAAAACATCTACTTCTGCTTTATTGACTATGCCAAAGCATTTGACTGTGTGTATCATAACAAACTGTTGAAAATTCTTCAAGAAATGGGAATACCAGAACACCTGACCTGCTTCCTGAGAAATATGTATGCAGCTCAAGAAGCAATAGTTAGAACTGGACATGGAACAACAGACTATTTCCAAATCGGGAAAGGAGGACATCGAGGCCGTATTTTATCACCCTGCTTATTTAACTTATATGCAGAGTACATCATGCGAAATGCCAGGCTGGATGAAGCATAAGCTGGAATCAAGATTGCCAGAAGAAATATCAATAACCTCAGATATGCAGATGGCACCACCCTTATGGGAGAAAGTGAAGAGGAAATAAAAAGCCTCTTGATGAAAGTGAGAATGGAAAAGTTGGCTTAAAGCTCAACACTCAGAAAACTAAGATCATAGCCTCCGGCCCCATCACTTCATGGCAAATAGATGGGGAAACAATGGAAACAGTGACAGACTTTCTTTTGGGGGGCTCCAAAATCACTGCAGATGGTGACTGCAACCATGAATTAAAAGACTCTTGCTCCTTGGAAGATAAGCTGTAACCAACCTAGACAGGATATTAAAAAGCAGTGACATTGCTTTGCCGACAAAGGTCTGTCTAGTCAAAGCTATGGTTTTTCTAGTAGTCATGTATGGATCTGAGAGTTGGACTATAAAGAAAGCTGAGCACCAAAGAATGGATGCTTTTGAACTGTGGTGTTGGAGAAAACTCTTGAGAGTCCCTTGGACTGCAAGGAGGTCCAACCAGTCCATCCTGAAGGCAATCAGTCCTGAATATTCATTGGAATGACTGAACTGAAGCTGAAACTCCAATACTTTGGCCACCTGATAGGAAGAACTGACTCACTGAAAGCAATCCTGATGCTGGGAAAGATTGAAGGTAGGAGGGAAAGGGCATGACAGAGGATGAGATGGTTGGGTGACATCACTGACTCGATGGACATGAGTCTGAGTAAGGTCTGGCAGTTGGTGGTGGACAGGGAGGCCTGGCGTGCTGCAGTCCCTGAGATCACAGAGTCGTACACGACTGAGCAACTGAACTGAACTGAGGAAACTAGGAATACTAGTTTCCTCTTCATCATCTATACCTGGTGGAGCAGGTCTTCGTTCTTTTTTTAACTTTTTAAACTGTTTTTTGAGTGTTTGATCCCCTGAAGCAGAGAAACCCAGCACTCTGTCATCTAGCCATCTGTCCAAAAGTGCTCTTTACCTGAGAGAAGCTGTCTACTGAGTAGCCCTGCAGGTTGGCATCACTCTCCTTTTTGAGCTCCCTGGCAACAAAGTATCATGAGGCAGTTCATCCCAAGCAAATACAGTCTATTATAATTCCAGGTGCTACAAAGTCATTTGGTATCACTCAGTAGCAAAGGTGAGCATTCCACTGCATCTCTCGAAGTGCTTAGAGAGAATGCAGATGACTCAGGGGTCTTGCCATATGCTCCTTGGCCTTGAGCTGCTGTTGCAGTTCCAGTAAAATCTGCTCCTGGCTTCCAGCCAGCCAGGAGCCTATTTACAGCTACCATTCTGGTCTTTGAATTTTGGCTAGCTCCAGTTTTTGCTCTTCACACTAACACTCTGCCATCCCTAGAGGTAAAAGGTGCCTATATAAAGCTGCTTATAGTCACTCTCCCAGCTCGGGCTCTGTCTCCCTTCCACTTCCAACTCTCTTGATTCATCTGGTTTCTCTCTCATTAATTGAACTCTCTTTCTCTGCATATGTCCTTCAGATTGAGATATTAGCTGCATGCTTTTTTTTTTTTTTTTTTTTGGCTGTGCTGTGTCTTTGTTGCCTCACGGAGTTTTCTCTAGTTGTGGGGTTCCTGTCTAGTTGCAATGCACTGGCTTTTAATTGCGGTGGCTTCTTTTGCTTCGGAACATGGGCTGTAGGCAGGAGGGCTTCAGTTGTGGTTGCTGGGCTCTAGAGCAGACTCAGGAGTTGTGACAAATGAGCTTAGCTGTCCTGAGGCATGTGGCATTATCCTGTACCAGGGATCAAACCTGTGTCTCCTGCACTCACAGGCAGATTCTTTACCACTGAGCCACCAAGGAGGACCCTGGCTGGATGGTTTTACCTGATTTTTGTTTGCTTGTTTCTGCCCCAGATGCTGCCTCTTGGGCTATTCTTTCAGAGACTCAGCATAAGCACCCAAGGCCATCGCTGGCCCTTTCAGTACCATCTAGCAAGTATCCCAAGCTACTGCTCATCTAGGAGAGATTGTAGATGGGTGCTCATCCATGACCCCACATCAAAAAGTTAAAATAAAACAAATGCAATAAAAGGAATGTACTCAGTATCTGAGGAACAATATGAATCTCACATCTTACCAGACTGTAAACCTAGAAATAGTGTAAAAGGAATCAATATGGTGCTCTTAGATGCTCTGGTCTCTGCACATGATCAAGAAAAAGAAGTGGTGTCCAGATGAGTGGGCAAAAGGTGAAGGCAGGCTTGATTTTGGCAGTTTTATTATAAAGGTTTTTTATAAGCTAATCATGAACTACCTTAGGAAGCTTCCTAAGTCTTCTCCTTGTCTGTAAACCCAAGTTCTGCCCTTATGCCTTTATGGGGCAGTGAATATTATGGGATAGCTTAGAGATTCCCTCAGATAGGCAGAAAAGTGAAAGTGTTACTCACTCAGTAATTGCTCTTTGGGACCCATGGACTGCCACAGGCCAGGCTTCCCTGTCCTTCATCTCCTGGAGTTTGCACAACTCATGTCCATTGAGTCAGTGATGCCATCCAACCATCTCATCCTCTGTTGTCTCTTTCTCCTCCTGCTCTCCATCTCTCCCCAAATCAGAGTCTTTTCCAATAAATGGGTTCTTTACATCAGGTGGGCCAAAGTATTGGAGCTTCAGCTTCAGTCCTTCCAATGTATATTCAGGACTGATTTCCTTTAAGATTGACTGGTTTGATTTCTTGGTAGTCTAAAGGACTCTCAAGAGTTTTTTCCAGCACCACAGTTCAAGAGTACGAATTATTTGGTGCTCAGCCTTCTTTATGGTCCAATTCTCACATCCATAAATGACTACTGGAAAAACCACAGCTTTGACTATATGGACCTCTGTTGGCAAAGGGATGTCTCTTCTTTTTAATATATGATGATTGTCCTAGCTTTTCTTCCAAGGAGCAAGGGTCTTTTAATTTCATGGCTGCAGTCACTGTCTGCAGAGATTCTGGAGCACAAGAAAATAAAATCTGTCACTGTTTCTACTTTTCTCCCCACCTATTTGCCATGAAGTAATGGGACTGATGCCATGATCTCAGTTTTTGGAATGCTGAGTTTTAAACCAACTTTTTCACTCTCTTCTTTCACCTTCATCAAGAAACTCTTTAGTTCCTCCTCACTTTATGCCATAAGGGTGATATCATCTGTCTATATGAGATTGTTGATATTACTTCCAGAAATCTTAATTCCAGCTTGTGATTCAGCCAGCTTGGCATTTCGCATGATGTACTCTGCATAGAAGTTAAATAAGCAGAGTGACAATGTACAGCTTTGACATACTCCTTTCCCAGTTTCGAACTAGTTCATTGTCCCATGTCCAGTTCTAACTGTTGCTTCATGATCTGCATACAAGTTTCCCAGGAGACAAGTAATGCGGCCTGGTATACCCATCTCTTGAAGAATTTTCCCCAGTTTGTTGTGACCCACACAGTCAAAGGCTTTAGTATAGTCAATGAAGCATAAGTAGATGTTTTAATGGAATTCCCTTGCTTTTTCTATGATCCAATGGATGTTGGCAATTTGATCTCTGGTTCTTCTGCTTTTTCTAAATCCATCTGGAAGTTCTCAGTTCACATACTGCTGAAGCCTAGCTAGAAGGATTTTGAGCATTACCTTTGCTAGCACATGAAATGAGTGCAATTGTATGGGAATTTGAACATTCTTTGGCATTTCCTTTCTTTGCGATTGGAATGAAAACTAATCTTTTCCAGTCCTGTGGCCACTGCTGAATTTTCCAAATTTGCTAGCATATTGAGTGCAGCACTTTCATTGCATCCTCTTTCAAGATTTGAAATAGCTCAGCTAGAATTCTATTACTTCTACTAGCTTTCATTGTGACGCTTCCTAAGGTCCACTTGCCTTCACACTCCAGAATGTCTGACTCTAGGTGAGTTACCACACTATTGTGGTTGTCTGGGTCATTAAGACCTTTTTGTACAGTTCTTCTTTGCATTCTCGCCACCTCTTCTTAATCTCTTCTACTTCCGTTTGGTCCTTACCATTTCTGTCTTTTATTGTGCCCATGTTTGCATGAAATGTTCCCTTGGTATCTCCAGTTTACTTGAGAAGATCTCTAGTCTTAATCATTCTTTTGTTTTCCTCTTTTTTTTTTTTTTTTTTTTTGCATTATTCCCTTAGGATGCTTTCTTATCTCTCCTTGCTATTCTCTGGAACTCTACTTTCAAATGGGTATATCTTTAGCTTTGTGCAGTGGCAGTATCATAGCCAATAAGGTTAATCCGAGGCGCGATTATTGCTAATTGAAAACTTTTCCCAAATGGGTATATCTTTCCTTTTCTCCTTTGCCTTTTGCTTCTCTTCTTTTCCCAATGATTTGTAAGGTCTCCTCAGACAACCACTTTGCGTTCTTGCCTTCTTGCATTTCTTTTTCTTGGAGATGGTTTTGGTCACCACATCCTGTACAATGGTATGACCCTCCATCCATAGTTTTTCAGGCACTCTGTCAAACCAGATCTAATCCCTTGAATCTATTTCTCTCTTCCACTATATAATCATAAGAGATTTTATTTAGGTCATAGCTGAATAACCTAGTGGTTTTCCTTACTGTCTTCAATTTAAGCCTGAATTTTGCAATAAGGAGCTGATGATCTGAGTTACAATCAGCTCCGGTCTTGTTTTTGCTAACTGTATAGGGCTTCTCCATCTTCAGGTGCAAAAAATATAATCAATCAGATTTCAGTATTGACCATCTGGTGATGTCCATGTATAGAGTTGTCTCTTGTGTTGTTGGAAGAGTGTTTGCTATGATCAGTGTGTTCTCTTGGCAAAATTCTGTTAGCCTTTGCCCTGCTTCATTTTGTACTCCAAGGTCAAACTTGCCTGTTACTCCAGGTGTCTCTTGATTTCTTACTTTTGCATTCCAATCGCCTATGATGAAAAGGACATCTTTTTTAGATGTTAGTTCTAGAAGGTCTTGTAGGTCTTCATAGAACTAGTCAACTTCAGCCTCTTCAGCATTAGTGGTTTGGGCTTAGATTTGGATTCCTGTGAAGATGAATGGCTTGCCTTGGAAACAAAGCAAGACCTTTTTGTCATTCTTGGGATTGCATCCAAGTATTGCATTTCAGACCCTTTTGTTAACTATGAGAGCTACTCCATTTCTTCTAAGAGATTCTTGCCCACAGTAATAGATATAATGGTCATTTGAATTAAATTTGCCCATTCCCACCCATTTTAGCTCATTGATTCCTAAAATGTTGATATTTATTCTTGCCATCTCCTACCTGACTACATTCAATTTACTCTGATTCATTGACCTAACATTCCAAGTTCCTATGCAATATTGTTCTTTACAGCATCAGATTTTGCTGTCACCACCAGAAGCCTCTACAACTGATTGTCATTTGCTTTGGCCCAGGCTCTTCATTCTTTTTGGAGCTATTTCTCCACTGTTTCCCCGTAGCATATTGAAAACCTACCAACTTGGTGAGCCCATCTTCCAGTGTCATCTTTTTCATGCTGTTCATGGGGTTCTCGAGGCCAGAATACTGGAATGGTTTGCCATTCCCTTCTCCAGTGGACCATGTTTGAATGGTTGTAATACATAGAACCTTTCATTTCATTTACTGTTAAGTGCCTACCAGTCCAGGCACTCTCCCCACCACCTGATTAACATCAGTTAGGAAAACAGACAAAGATCTCTGTAATAATGGAGTTCGAATCATTGAAAAATTATGTTTTCAGGATTTTCCTGGTGGTCAGTGGCTAAGACTCTGTATTCCCAATGTATGGGGCCTGGGTTCAATCCCTGATCAGGGAACCTAGATCCCACATGCTGCAACCAGGAGTCTGCACGCCACAGCTAAAGATCTAGCATGCTGGAACAGAGATCGAAGATCCTGCCTGCTGCAGCTAAGACCTGGTACAGCCAAATAAATAAATATTTTTTTATTTATGCTCTTAAGAGCTTTTACTTGAATAGGCAAAGCTTAACATATGATGTGAAGTTAAAAAAAAAAAAGCAAGGTACAAAATTACATATTCAGCAGGATCTTTCTATATTCCTGTGAAAGTGTTAGTTGCTTAGTGATGTTCAACTCTTTGCGACCCCATGGACTGTAGCCCACCAAGTTCCTCTGTCCATGGGATTCTCCAGGCAAGAATACTGGAGTGGATAGCCATTTCCTTTTCCAGGTGTCTTCCCGCCCCAGAGATCAAACCCTTATCTCCTGTCCTGCAGGAGGATTCTTTACTCAGTGAGCTATTGGGAGAGCCCCATATATTCCTATGCTGTTGCTGCTGCTAAGTCGCTTCAGTCGTGTCCAACTCTGTTAGATGGCAGCCCACCAGGCTCTGCTGTCCCTGGGATTCTCCAGGAAAGAACACTGGAGTGGGGTGCCATTGCCTTCTCCATAGTCACAAATAATTCCTTTAAAACTTAAATCCTTCATAGAAGTTGTCTCTAGAGTGTTGAAATTGTAAGTCATTGTTATTTTTCATTATGCTTTTCTATACTTCAGTATTTTTAAAATTATTTTCAGTAAACAACTTACATCAATAGATAAACAGTAGAACAGGTAAGACAGTGAATAACACCCCTATCTAAGCCATGAGAATCTGGGACTTTCATCCTAAAAACTGCTACTCTGTGTTCCTCATAAGTAATATTACTTTTTTAAAGTATAAGTTTCCCAATCTACAAAGCTTTTTTCTGCATTTCTATATCTGTCTGCTGAGAAGAGCAAGCAATAACCTACCACGAACAATTGCTGCTCAGTGTTAAATGTGTCTGAGGCTGATAAGTTAACAAGTTGATGGGTCAATGTAAACTGCATTTTGAGATATCACATATTTTAATACCCATGGAATTATTCATATAATGCTACTTGTATACAATGTAGATTGAGCATCTGTGAGCATGATATATACACACACAAACTTACACATACACCCCAAAGGGTAAAAAAACAATGATAGCCAGGTGACAAAGATTTTCTAAAACAATCCTAATATCATTGAATTTTCTTATTACCAGTACAGATACCGTTTAAAGTAAACATTCTTTCATTTTTATCCCTTTGTGAGACTTCAACCAAATAGATATTTAAACACTAGGGGGAAAAATACCACGTGTTGTAATTTTGGATTTAGAATCTAGGGTCATTTAAACAAAGGAATGGTATGTTCATTGATGTTGTTGTTTAGTCAAGTCCAACTCTTTTTGAACACATGGACTGTAGCCCTCCAGGTTTCTCTGTCCATGGGATTTCCCAGGCAGGCATAGTGAAGTGGATTGCCACTTTCTTCTCCAGTGGATCTTCCTGACCCACATATCTAACACCCATCTCCTGCCCTGGCAGGTGGATCCTTTACCACTGAGCCACCTGGGATTCCAATAAATGTTCATGGAGTAATGTAAATAGAGATTCTTACATTTATTATCACAAAGAGAAAGTTGCTCAGTCATGTCTGACTCTTTGCAACCCTATGGACTGTAGCCTGCCAGGCTCCTCTGTCCATGGAATTCTCCAGGCAAGAATACTGGAGTTGATAGGCATTCCCTACTCCAGGGGATCTTCACCCAGATATCAAACCCAGGTCTCCCACATTGCAGGCATTCCCTACTCCAGGGGATCTTCACCCAGATATCAAACCCAGTTCTCCCACATTACCAGCTGAGCCACCAGGGAAGCCTTATTATCCCAAACAGATTGTCAAATGTGTGCATGCATGCATGCTAAGTCACTTCAGCCATACCCAACTCTTTGCAACCCTATGGACTGTAGCCCATCAGGCTCCTCTGTCCAAGGGATTCTACAGGCAAGAATACTGGAGTGGATTGCTATGGCCTCCTCCAGGGGATCTTCCCAACCCAGGGATCAAACCTGCATCTCTTGTATCTCCTGCATTGGCAGGCGGGTCCTTTAGCACTAGCACATACAAATGCAGCCAATTACTCTACTGTAAATTTTCTATATATCTACTTGTCTTAAAAACACACACAAATAAAGTTGAGAAACTAAGCTGAGCATGAGGGAGGTGCCTCGCAGACATAAGAAGTCAGGTGAAAATGAGCAATAGCAAAAACGATATAAAAGATCAGAAACTGTAACGTCTCAGCTCTGGTGAGTGAGTGAGGAGGTAGGTACAGAATAGAGGGAGTGTGGGTATGGAATTTTTTTTTTAATATATAGAACTGATCAATGAGCAGCTTTGAAGAAAAAAAACCTCAAATCTTGATTAACACTGAAAATAGAATAAGTTAAAGATTATCTGTCTAATACACACATTGTATGTATATGTGTGTGTGTGTTCAGTCGCTTCACTCATGTCCAACTCTTTGAGGCCCCATGAACTATAGCCCCCAGTCTCCTCAGTCCATGGGATTCACCGAGCAAGAATACTGGAGTGGGTTGCCATGTTCTCCTCCAGAAGATTTTCCCGACCAAGGAATCAAACCCACGTCTCCTGAACTGCAGACGGATTCTTTACTGCTGAATAACCAGAAAAGTTCAAAATACACACTACTATATATTAAACGGAGAAGGCAATGGCAACCCACTCCAGTACTCTTGCCTGGAAAATCCCATGGACAGAGGAGCCTGGTAGGCTGCAGTCCATGGGGTTGCGAAGAGTCAGACACGACTGAGCGACTTCACTTTTTTTTTTTTTTNGATATAAAAGATCAGAAACTGTAACGTCTCAGCTCTGGTGAGTGAGTGAGGAGGTAGGTACAGAATAGAGGGAGTGTGGGTATGGAATTTTTTTTTTAATATATAGAACTGATCAATGAGCAGCTTTGAAGAAAAAAAACCTCAAATCTTGATTAACACTGAAAATAGAATAAGTTAAAGATTATCTGTCTAATACACACATTGTATGTATATGTGTGTGTGTGTTCAGTCGCTTCACTCATGTCCAACTCTTTGAGGCCCCATGAACTATAGCCCCCAGTCTCCTCAGTCCATGGGATTCACCGAGCAAGAATACTGGAGTGGGTTGCCATGTTCTCCTCCAGAAGATTTTCCCGACCAAGGAATCAAACCCACGTCTCCTGAACTGCAGACGGATTCTTTACTGCTGAATAACCAGAAAAGTTCAAAATACACACTACTATATATTAAACGGAGAAGGCAATGGCAACCCACTCCAGTACTCTTGCCTGGAAAATCCCATGGACAGAGGAGCCTGGTAGGCTGCAGTCCATGGGGTTGCGAAGAGTCAGACACGACTGAGCGACTTCACTTTTTTTTTTTTTTGAATAGTTATGCATTTCACTTTCATGCATTGGAGAAGGAAATGGCAGCCCACTCCAGTGTTCTTGCCTGGAGAATCCCAGGGACGAGGGAGCCTGGTGGGCTGCCATCTATGGGGTTGCACAGAGTCGAACACGACTGAAGCAACTTAGCAGCAGCAGTAGCATATATAAAATAGGTGACTATTTTTAGTTATCTAAAATAGATAACTATACTGTATAGCACAAGAAACTCTATTCAGTACTCTGTAATGACCTACATGGGAAAAGAATCTTTAAAAAACTAGACATATGTATGTGTATAACTGATTCACTTTGCTGTACATACGAAACTAACACAACATTGTAAATCAATTATACTCTAATAAAAAATTTTTTAAAAGATTATCTGTCTAAACAAAAGATTTGCTTTCAGGGCGAATCTCATACACCAAAAGACTTGCTTTCAGAGCAAGGCTCATGACAACACGAAAGGCTAGAATGGCATATTCAACTTACCGCAGTGGGTCAAAGTAGTTTTTCAGTGAGTGTCGACAATGTGTACTGCCCTCCCAACAGAGTGGCTAGAAGCAGGAGTCACTACGGGAGGACAGGAAAGTGACACTAAAGACTGTTCAGATTTTGTTCCAGACTGTTAGCTCAAAGAAAAGCAAGGCCTTTCATTTCATTTAGCACGTGTGCTTGCTAAATCGCTTCAGTCGTGTCCAACTCTTTGCGACTCCATGGCCTGTGGCCCACCAGACTTCTCTGCTCTTGAGATTCTCCAAGTAAGAATACTGGAATGGGTTGCTATGCCCTCCTTCAGAGGATCTTCCTGACCCAGGGATTAAATTCTCATCTCCTGCATTGTAGGCAGATTCTTTACTCACTAAGTGACCTAGGAAGCCCAACCTTTTTCATCCCAGAGGTTCAAAGAGTTACTAAGGTATATGACATGTGAACAAGCCAGGCTTAGAGAAACATTGTCAGGGTCAGCGAGTCTGTAAAGACATGCCACCAAGGGCTTGACTGTGAGTACACAGGTCAGGGAGAGGGGGATGGCAGTCACTGGGGAGTATATAAAGGTTCCAGTCCCTAGATAGCTTGACCTTGTACTATGCAAGGAACACAGTGAGAAAGAAGAAGGGCAAAGGACAGGGACTGAGATTATTTTTTCCTGTTATGTTCATCTTTCCTTTTTGTTTTATTGGGTGTATTTCTTAACATAACAGCAATACAAATTAACATATGTTTATTGTACAAAATACATAGACACAGAATAACACAAAAATAGAAGTAAATACCACCTGTAAGCTCATCCTTCAGAGATATTCCACTTGCACATTCTGACATGTACCCATCCAGCTGTCATTTTTTTCTCAAGGAATAAAGTTGCTTGTTTCTTTTTTTTAATTGGGAATCATTGCGAATATACTGCTTTGTAACCTGCTTCTTAAATTTTAAATAAAATCCTCATCATCTGGCAATGCCATTAAGTATCTTTTCTAAAATATGATTTTTTTGTTGTTTGTTTTGTTTTGTCTTTGGCCTGGCCACACTGTGCAACATCCAGGATTTTAGTTCCCTGACCAGGGATTGAACCCAGGCCTCCTACAGTGGTAGCACGGGGTCTTAACCACTGGACTGCCAGGGAAGTCCCTAAAACGTGGTTTCCACTGGCTGCATGCCATGCTGTCACATGAATGCCTTCTCATTTAGCCAACTATACCCACACTTGGATTTCAACAGATTCTGACCTACACATAGTATGTGATGTGTTGCTGTTATTCAGTCACTAAGTCACGTCCAACGTTTGGTGACCCATGGACTGAAGCACCGCAGGCTTCCCTGTCTTTCGTCATCTCCCAGAGTTTGCTGAAGCTCATGCCCATTGAGTCGGTGATGCCATCCAACCATCTCATCCTCTGCCACCCCTTCTCCTTCTGCCTTCATTCTTTCCCAGCATCAGGGTCTTTTCCAGTGAGTCAGCTCTTTGCATCAGGTGGCCAAAGTAATGGAGCTGCAGCTTCAGCATCAGCCTTTCCAATGAATAGTCAGGGTTGATTTCCTTCAGGATTGACTGGTTTGATCTCTTTGCTGTCCAAGGGACTCTCAAGAGTCTTCTCCAACACCACAGTTCAAGAGCATCAGTTCTTTGGCACTCAGCCTTCTTTTCAGTCCAACTCTCATATCCTTACATGACTACTGGAAAAACCATAGCTTTGACTATATGGACCTTTGTCAACAAAGTGATGTCTCTGTTTTTTAAAACACTGCCTAGGTTTGTCATAGCTTTTCTTCCAAGCAGCAAGCGTCTTTTAATTTCATGATTTATTAATGAAATTAATTTCATGATTGCAGTCACTATCACTGATTTTGGAGCCCAAGAAAAGAAAATTTGTACCCTCACACGGAGGACTGTAACAAATCTCTTTTTTCTTTCTCTTCCCGATAGGTTTCTTGAAATGAAACTAGGTGAATGGCTGTATATATCTTTCAGGCATCTGATATTTGATGTCAAACTGTCCTCCAGAAAAGTCTACTGCTCTTTATCAGCAGCGTATGAGCCTGCCTGTTCACCCTGCATCCTCAGTCACACTAACTATCACAATACTACAGTGAAAAGAATCTGCTGGGTTTACTTATGTGTAAGTGTTCTACTGCAGTTTCTGCTGCAGTTTTTTAAATTATTGGTGAGGTTTCTCTTACAAGTATTCATGTCTTGTGTTGCAACATAAAAGAAAAGCAAGTGCAGTTTTCCCTTACGCACATTCTTTTTATTAAATTTTTTGTTGTGGACCACTTTTAAAATCTTTATTGAATTTGTTACGATATTGCTTCTGTTTTCAGCTTTAGTTTTCTGGCCATGAGGCATGTGGGATCTTAGTTCCCCAACCAAAGATTGAAGCTGCACACACCCCTCCACCCCCCCTA
>SJYV01053472.1:798187-818721 GCA_006410875.1 Neotragus pygmaeus | reverse complement strand
ATACACATCTAAAGCCCCTCTAATACACATTCTTTTACACAAAAGCAGACAGGGACTCTTATCTCCACTCCTTCCCAATGTCTGTGGAAGCATTTTCCTCACAGTCATTTTTCCCACTTGTGGTTGATGGTTAATAACAACAAGAGCGGGAAGAATAGCAAAAGAGTGTCAAAACATTTGGACAAGAGGAGAGACTTATATTTCAACTTCGGTGTCCCTAAAGGAGAGACCTAGTCAAGGAGCGAGTGAATATTTGTTTGAGGATATCAGAAACATTCAGAAGTTGGTATTAGGAAACATACAATCTTCGCACTCCGTCTTCCCAGCCCACATCCCGGAGCTGCTCCTCTCAAGAGAGAAGGTAGGTGGTTACCTAGAGATGAACGTAGAACCAGTCCTCGTATCCAAGGAAGTGCCCAAGCCAAGACGCTTGACTGGTTTCTGTGCAGCTCAGCATTGTCAATGGCAAAGTGTCTTGGTCTGAACAAAAAATATGTAGTCACTGTACTGGATAGAATTGTGTCACCCAAAAAAATATCCACTTGGAACCTCAGAATATGACCTTGTCTGGAATGATCTTTGCAGATGTAGCAAAGGTAAGAAACTCAAAGGGAGACCATCTTGAATTAGGGTGGCCCTTAATCCTATTGCAGGAAGGAGGCTCTTGTCTAACACTCAGAAATGAATTGTCCGAGGGGACACATGTGCTGACAAAGCAAGAGATTTTATTGGGAAAGGGCACCCGGGTGGAGAGCAGAAGGGTAAGAGATCCCAGGAGAACTCCTCTGCCGTGTGGCTCGCAATGTTGTGTTTTATGGTGATGGGATTAGTTTCTGGGTGGTCTTTGACCAATCATTCTAATTCAGAGTCTTTCCTGGTGGCGCACGTATTGCTCAGCCAAGATGAATGCTAGCGAGAGGGATTCTGGGAAGTGGATGGACACGCGGTGTCTCCTTTCGACCTTTCCCGGACTCTTCTGGTTGGTGATGGCTTATTAGTTCCGTTTTCCTTATCAGGATCTCATGTCATAAAACAACTCATGCAAATGGTTACTATGGTGCCTGGCCAGGGTGGGTGGTTTCAATCAGTGTGCTTCCCCTAACAATCCCATGAAAAGAGCCCTTATACAAGACAGAAAGGGGAAGACAGAGGCAGAGTGAGGAAGACCTTGTGACAACTGAGGCAGGAAATGGAGACCACGCTGCTCCAAGTCATCAGACGTCAGGGACAGCCAGCAGCCGCTAGACACCTAGGGAGAAGCATGGACTGCCTTACCCCTCCAGAGGGAACTCACCCTGCCAACGTCTTTATTTAAAATGTTTGCCTCTAGAACTGTGAGAAAATAAGCTTCTGTCCTTCTAAGCCACCTGGTTTGCGGTACTTCAAGACAGCAGCCCCAGGCAGGTAACACCATCACCCTGCTTTGAAGAGGCTGTTGGGGGTTCAAGACAGCAGTGCGTTGTCCTGGCTTTATCATTGTTCAGTCTCTACACTGTGTCCAACTCATTGTGACCCAGTGGATTGCAGCACACCAGGCTTCTCTGTCCTTCACTATCTCCCAGAATTTGCTCAAACTCGGAGGTAAAGGATGCTTCCATCAGCATCCTTTGTCCGCTCAGCTCCAGAATGCAGTTTCTGGGTTTCCACACCCAGCCCTCCCCAGCATGAGCAGGAGATGGCTTCGAAGACATACCTCTGGAGAAGCCGACTGTCCTGGTTAGTAACCCTACTGCATCCTCTCGTGAGGCTGGCAAATCAGCCAGCGTGCCCGTGCAGACACAATGCTCGATCATGTTTCCATGCCACCCTCTTAACTATAAACGGACACCAAATTATCATAAGTGGAAACAAATTCAGAGAATTAAGAGCCTGGTATGCAGAGATTTGCAAGTCAGTGGAGCCCTGCATTCTTGAGGAAGCTGGCCCTCCTTTCCATAGCCCCAAATCCCTCTATCTCGCTTTGGATTCCTAGGGTATGACTAGCTGCCTTAGTCCTGTGGCATTTACAAGAATTTTATTATCTAGTTTCTTCTTTCAGATGCTGAGCTCTATATATTTAAAAAAGTTTTATTGGCGTATAGTTGCTTTACAATGTTATGTTCATACAGCAAAGTGAATAGGCTATACATATAGCCACTCTTTTTCAGATTTCTTTCCCATTTCAGTCACCACAGAGCATTGAGTACAGTTCTCTATGTTGTAAGTAGGTTCTCATTAGTTATCTATTTTACACATAGTGTACTTGTCAATCCCAATCTCCCAATTCATCCCATACCCCACTTCCCACCTGGTGTTCATACATTTATTTTCTATGTCTGTGTCTCTACTCCTGCTTTGCAAATAAGTTCATCTATACCATTTTTCTAGATTCCACATACATGCATTAATATACAATATTTGTCTTTCTCTTTCTGACTTCATTCTGTATGACAGTCTCTAGGTCCATCCATATCTCTGCAAATGGCACAATTTTATTCCTTTTGATGGCTGAGTAATATTCCATTGTTCTTCCCCACAGCACTGACTCCTAAGAAGAATCTCCATAAATATGACTAAACATGAGACTTGAGGTCCAGTAAACACACAACACACATGCAACACACACACATAGATTCAGCATAATCTTGATAAATCAACCATCAAAACCATGTTCATCAAGTCCAAGTGTGTCCATGGACTGAGTGCTTCCAGATACCCAGCATGCATCTAAAAGCCTGACTCAAGCTTGTAACAAACATTCAGTCTTTGTAGAAACCTGGAAGCTAAGAACTGCCGTGATCCCCCATTTTGCAGGTTAAGAAACCAAAGCTCCCTAAGGCTTCTCAACCCACCCAGGATCACACAGACTAAATTCAGGCTCTGGAAATTTAACTCTAGATCCTGGGCCCTTCAATCTCAAGGCACATTCTTCTTCTGACATTATATGGATCATCCTATCCAGAAATAAGACTCATCCTCCCCTTCTCCATTGACAGCATCCATAGCACCAGACATTACAGATACACACAGGTTAAATCTAAAGGATGAGAGGGACTTCACTGGCCAGTGTCATAGGTGGGGCTCCCAACTAGGGAGTGGAAAGCAGCCAAGCTCAGAGCTTTACACAGGATCCCTCCAGACCCCACTGAGGTCCAGAAAGATCTGAGCCGGTAGGATTTCCAATTAGTGCTCCTGTGCAGTGATGAGATTTTCATTTGGAAGAGTGAAGAGCACAAAAAGAGAAAGGAATAATCCTTGTCTGCACAAACTCAGGCTACCATGATCTCTTCCAGAGAGCAGTACAGGTTGAATATAAAGTCTTGGTGGTGGGGACTTCCCTGGCAGCACCGAGGATAGGAATCTGCTGCCAATGTAGAGGACATAGGTTCATTCCTGGTCTGGAAATATCCTACGTGCCACAGGACAACTAAGCCCATGCATCACAACTGCTGAGTCCATGTGCCTACAGCCTGTGTTCCGTAACCAGAGAAGCCACCACAATGAGAATCCCATGCACTCAGGGACTGAGCACACAAGTATGGAGCAGCTTCAGTGGGATCCATGCATCTCAAAGTCCGTTAAGGTCGTCTGTTTTTCATCAACGAGTAGCACGGTAAAACACTGCAAGTTCACAGCTATCAGCCTGATAGCACAGCCCCAGACCACTGCTTCCCTGCAACTTCAACCCACTTAGGTGTAGAGAGGCTGAAACCAGTGTCAGCATGACGCCTACAGATTAAGGGCAAAATATAAAAATCCTTCTCTCCTTTCCTCAAAAGGAAGGAACAAAGCTAAGAGACAAAATGGACTTAGCCACTGTAACTGTATTTTCTGGGCCATTCTGACTTTGAATAAGAGCTTTGAGGAAGTTGTTCAAGACATTTGATAGTTCTGGCCACATTCCAGTCTGTCAGCGTTGGGTGGTAGACAGTAGACAGGTTTTTGTTGTTGTTTAGTCGCTCGGTCGTGTCTGACTCTTTGCAAATCCTTGGACTGCAGTACGCCAAGCTCCTCTGTCCATTGGATCTCCAGACAAAAATACTAGAGTGGGTTGCCATTTCCTTCTCCAAGGGACCTTCCTGCCTGATCAAATCCATGGCTCCTTCAAGTCTCCTGCACTGCAGGCAGATTCTTTACCGCCGAGTCACCAGGGAAGCCCTTAGAATAAGACAAACTCACCTTTGACGCTTTACATCTGAGCCCCAGTGTCCTCATCTGTAAGATTTAAGGTTTGGCTTAGATCAGGGTTTGCACACTAGAATTTCTTATCTACTGATTTCATTGGTCTGCATTGTCAAAATAGTTTAAATATCATTGCTCAATGTGTAGCTGAGAAATAGTCTATTTTAGAATCTATATGCAATGAACAGTATTTTTCCTTTTACAGATAAAACTATGTAGAATGAGCAGCATTCTTTTTAAATTCTCAGTAGAGATGACTATTTTTTGAAGGCAGTACTTTGAGAGAGGAATCAAAATAATACCAGCTGGAACTTTAACTGTCTTATTTGTGATAGTGAAGTCCTCTGCTAACTCACCAAGCATTCAACCAAATATCACATTTCAAAGCCTCTCATTCGACCTTGGGTATAAACATGTGTCCACTGCCAGATGTTTGCCAAACTTTAATGAATTATATAAACTTGTAGAAGCCATCATGACATATACCTTTTCGTGAAGCACCTTTTGAAATAAACCTATGAAGTCTCTAAAATCAAGACACTCTGTAGAAAGTGCTGATCATTCCTTGTTAAAAAAATTAATGTAGGCAGTACTATAGGTGAGAAAGTGCTTATCAGTGAATATTTTCCACAGTCTCAAACTTAAGAAAATGCACTTGCAGCTCTTCAGGTTGTTAGTTCTGTGTTATTTACTGTGCAAGGACTTCCTCTTTTTCTCTCACTTTTGTACAGAGAAGTGTTGATCTTGCTGGGAGGCAAAGCTGGAAGGTAGGATAGACACTCTGCACAGATGAGCCTTTCCTGGAAAATGTGGAGATTAGAGGGATACTATAGGTCTGCACAGGGAGCCACTTCCTTCCGGTTCCATTCACACAATTGCTCTTTCTTCTGTATTACATCACTGCCCTGCCTTGACTGCTCTAAATTAACTGCTAGGAATTGAGTTTTACTATTTTATCTCTTACGTTAAGGTCTTTGGTCCATTTTGTGTTGATTTTTGTATGTGGTGTGAGTAATTTTTATATCTTGACACTGTGTTAAAACCTCCAACTCAGCTTCCTGCTGAGCATTAAGTAAATCATTTATATTTTTGTAAGTAGAAGTGGCTGGAAATATCTAAGCCATTAAAGAAAAATATTTCAAGCACATTAAAATATTTATTTGTTATAAAAATTAAAGTAGTTACTGGTGTGTGTATTATAAGTCATCCTTATATATTAGAAGAGACCCCCTAAGATATTTATTGGGCAATAGATTATTGACTTTATTTGAATTAGTATTTTTACTTAAAAACAATGCAAACAACATTTCTTTAAAAGTCATAATGCATACCTTTTAATGCATTTAACTTATTTTAACACTCAATGACTAATTTCTTTAAGGAAAAAACCTACAAATTAGCATATTATCCTTATGGCTACAATCTACATTAGGCACATGTTAACAAATGTTATCATTCAAAATTATTCTCACCAAACTGTAGGTGCCTGACAAGAGAAATAAACTTGTAACACTCTATTTCTTCTTAAATGAAGTCTTGGATAAGATGAAATGCTGACAGATAGAACTATTGGTAGACTGCCATTGGAACTCAATGCATTCAGAAATTCACGAAAACGTAAGTAGAAGACACATCTAACTCAGTGGATATGAGAGGAAAAAATAGGGAAGGAAACTATTTTTTAAAACAAAACTTAGGACAAGGGACCTCCCTGGTGGTTCACTGTTAAGAATCCACCTGCCAATACAGTGGACATAGGTTCGATCCCTGTCTGGAACTAAGATCCCACATGCAACAGGGCAACTGAGTCTGTGCAGTGCAACTTCTGAGTCTGTGCTCTAGAGCCACAACTAGAGAATGCCCTTGCACAGCAACAAAGACCCAGTGCGGCCAAAAATAAAATAATTTTTAAAGACTTATGACAGAGGCATCCAAAAAGTAATAAAGATATGTAATTTTGGTGTTAGATTTCCTATGTCTGCAACTCAGTTCTGCTACTGACCAGCTGTGTGAACCTGAGTGAATTAGCCTCTGTAAAGCCTGTTTCTTCCTCTGTTAAATGGGTTTCATGATCTCTGTCTCATAGGGTTGCTATGAAGATTGAATGTATTACTGCTGGTAGGATACAACTCAGTCCCTTTCTTATAGAGAGGACCCAATAAATGTTACCTTCACCATTTTTCTTTTTATTTAGTATTTATTTCTTTTTCAAATTATCTAATATTTTGAGTTACTAATATTTTGTTAAGGGACCTGTTTCAGTTTGAAAAATCAGTGTTCAGTTCAGTTCAGTTCAGTCGCTCAGTGAATGCTTTTCCTCATATATTAGGGCAAATGACCTTTATATATTAGTAGCTTCATTTACTGATTTGCTAAATCATGTTAAAATTCCTATTTGAAAATCAGCCTTGTGGACCTAAAATAAACCCTTCATTGGGGTGAGTTATTTTTTTAATGTGTTGTTAGAATCTATCTGCCAATATTTTATTTAGGCTTTTTGCCTAACAGTATCATACTGTTTATGGCTTTCTTTTTATGCTATCTTTGTTGCATTGTGAGGACTACTAACGTCAAAAACCTCACTTCAAAACTTCCCCCTTTTCTGCTCTGAAACAGCCTGCATGGCCCTGGAGTTATCTGTCCTTTAACGATTTTGTAGAACCTCCCTGAAAAGCCATCTGGGCCTGGGACTTTCCAAGGTTTCGCTTTCACAAACTTCTCTATTTTGTTTATATTATTTGTCTAGTTTATATTTCAGTTTTGTTTTGTTTTTTAAGCTTCGGGAACAGAAGGTTAGGTTTATCAGACGCTTCAGTTCATGGCACCTGTTATCATTGGTAACACAAGGCCCCTCTTATTTATTCTCTCAAAGGATCTTTTCCTTTTTATCCCCACACGTCCTCCCCTACACTTCCCCCTCAAATAGGCAACCATTCTAACATGTTTCATGTATGTCTTTCTAAAAACTAATATCCTGGCAAACTACGCTGTTTTGGTGTGTGCCTGCATTCTTGACATAAATCTTAGGGTGGACCACAGTGGTCCCACTGAATCATGGGGTGATTGGTTTCAAGACCTCCATGGATACACATGGGGTTTCCCAGGTGGTACAGTGGTAAAGAGTTCACCTGCCAATGCAGGAGATGGGGGTTCGATCCTTGGGAAGATCCTCTGGAGAAGGAAATGGCAACCTGCCCCAGTGTTCTTGCCTAGAAAATTCCATGGGCAGAAGAGCCTGGTGGGCTGCAATCCACAGGGTCACAAAGAGTCACAAAGTGTGCTCACAACTGAGCAACTAAACACACACACGGGTACCAAGATCCGAAGAGGCCCAGGTCCTTCGTATAAAACAGTGCAGTACAGTTGGCCTTGCACATCCATGGGTGCAGGACCCATGGATACAGAAAGCTGACTAGTACATCTTATTCTATTAATATTTGTTACCTTTTTGCCTCAAGCACTGTTTTTAAGACCCATCCATATCATTGTGCAAACACGGAACCCACAGCTTCTTACTGGTGTGATAAACTCCAAGATGGACATCCACTTGATTATACATCTTTACTCTTCCGGTGATAAGCACCCAGGTTCCCTGATATCACACATGCCTCTCTAACTAATATCATTGTACCTAGCTCTTTATTATTGTTTTTCAGTAGCTCAGTTGTGTCTGACTGTTTGCACCCTCATAGAGAGCAGCATGCCAGGCTTCCCTGCCCTTCAGATATCCCAGAGTTTGCTCAAATTCATGTCGATTCAGTCAGTGATGCCATCTAATCGTCTCATCCTCTGTCACTTCTTTCTCCTCTTTCCCTCAATGTTTCCTTGATTGGAAACATCAAGGCTTTTTCCAGTGAATCGACTCATCACATCAGCTGGCCAAAGGACTGGAACTTCAGCTTCAGCGTCAGTCCTTTCAGTGAATATTCAGGGTTGATTTCCTTTAGGATTGACTGGTTTGATCTCCTTGCAGTCCAAGGGACTCGCAAGTCCTTTAGGAACCTAATGGTGTCATAACTCATCCGCTGGACTTCCTAATTATAAGGTGCTGTGCTGTGCTTAGTCGCTCAGCCGTGTCCAAATCATAGGGTTCGTGGCTGTTTAATCTGACCAAAATGGCTGACCAGCCTATACTCCCACTAGCAGTGTATAAGGATTTCTATGCCCTGAACCCCACTGATTAGTTTTCTGTTGCCAGTCCAATGGGTGTATACCACATACCCTTGTTACTTTAATTTTGATTTTTTTCTCTTCAAACACTGATTAGATTTTCAAGTGTCCTCATCCTTTCTTACTTTCTAATTGGTCTTGCTGTATTTTTATTTTTGGTTCTCAAAAGTTTCTTGATTAATCTAAGTATTAGTCTTTGGCTTGGATGTGGAAAATACCTTCCCTCATTCTATCATTGATTTATCCGTTTTAGTCATTTATCCATTTTAGTCATGATGATGTTTGTTGAATAAAAATCCTTTATTCTGGTATAATCAAATGTCTCAGATTTTTAGTTTATTCTCTTGCTTTTGACAGTTTATTTTTAAAATATTTCTCTGTTCCAGGTAACAAAAATAGTGTCCTGTGTTTTTTCTATTAAATTTCTCTTTGAAATTTAATTATCTCATTAAACTCATTTAATATTCACTTTAATTTGAGATGCCTGGAATGGATCTGGACTTCCCCAGTGGCTCAGTGGTAAAGAATTCACCTGCCAAAGCAGAAGATGCAGGTTCGATCCCTGGATTGGGAAGATCCTTTGGAGAAGGAAATGACAACCCTCTCCAGTATTCTTGCCTGGGAAATACCATGAACAGAGGATCCTGGTGGGCTACAGTCTATGGAGTCACAAAAAGAGTCAGACACTACTTCGTGACTAAACAAGGCTTGAAACTGTTAGATCTTCACTCCTAATGGCTCTTTGTCATGTTAAACTGTGATATAGTTGTAGTTATAAGGGCAACTAGATCACAACTAGATCACAGGAGATCACAATTATTATAGTTGCTTCCTCTCCATTATTCAATTTTATATTTATCTTTATATTTTTATTTTAAATATATTTTTACTTCTACCCTTTGCTTTATATTTAGTTTTGCTTATAAATTATGTTTTGTGTCTTCACTGAAAGATCAGGAAATTAGTGTATGTTCATGAGCTCCATTTCATTCTCTATCACAGTCACTTCTACATCATCAGGACTGATAATATTCTCACGTTCACTTCCGTCGCAACATATCAGTATCCGTTTAAATGGAATCCATTACGATGCTGGCTATTTTACTGTGCTTTCGATTCTGGTTCCCAGCATTCCCCACAGGTCCTAGCCCTCAGAAGAGAGGAGGTTTTGTCCCTGTCCTGTGAGGCTTCACTTCTGGGAGGACTGAAAGAAATGTAGCCAATTTGGAAGCTAGTGACTCTGGGTTTGGAGCCCTAGGCAGGAGGCTTGGTAGAAAACACAGAATCCAAGAGCCTGTGGAGAAGGCCACGTCCCGCAGCAGAAAGAAGGCAAAGCCATGCCAGTGAGGAGGCCTTGTGTGAACGCAGCTGATGTGCCTTTCTGGAACTTAAGGATAATCTGGGCAGAGGCTTGGTGGAGGACATAAATTCTGCTTGAGAAGACGGAGATACTGAATCATGAAAATCTGGGTTTAAGTGGTAAAGTGGTCACATGTGACCACCTCATCTCTGCCCCCTACCCCCACCGCCCGGGCTAGATAGGCCTGGGAACATTTAGCTTACATCTGACATTAAAATGTGACTCAGTAGGAAAATACATTTTTGGGGGTAGAATAAATAGCAAGGTCTGCTGAAACAGAAATACAGGATTATAGATGTTTATACGAATCTCTTACTCTAAAAGATACAGATGTGTAGTTTTGTCTTAGAAGAATGAAAGACAAAGCTGGATAAAAGAAGGAAATATGCCCTCCCACAGCTACTGACAAGCTTTCTCAGAACAGAATTTAAACTCATAGTCATTCTCACCTTTCTCTTCTCTACTATAAAACACGCGCACACACAACACACCCTGGGATTTCATATTCCACTTCCAAATGTCCAGAACCTACCACCTCCCTCCACCCCCCACTCCTGAATCTTCAAGGGCTGAGATACAAAAACACAAAATCACCTTGTCACAACTCTTTCCTGTTGCCATCATCCAGAAGCCATGTCTTCCTTCTCTGAATTCTCATGATATTTTATCTGTACCTCTCATGGAGCTTATCGCTTTCTGGCTTGTATCATAGTTGTTTACACGTATGAGACACCATGGTCCAGAGAAAAGAACCGCTGTTGGGCTTGAGAGTCAGACCTGTCTGGGGATGGATTCCAGGTCCTTCCCTCACAAGGTGGGTGGCCTGGGGAAAATACCAACTCTTGAGGGCCTCCTTTTTTTTTGGCAAAACATAAAAGTAATACTCTTCTCTCATGATGGTTTTGAAGATGGGAGATAGTTACATAAAACACAGTGCTCAGTAACATACAAAGGAAGTCAGTCATTATTATTATCTTCATTTATGATGTTATTTTTGTATTTCTTGTCCCCCTATGAGAGTATCTATTTATCAATTGACATTTATTGAAGACAAACTAACATGACAGGCACTGGGGACCACATGGAGAAAAGAATAGAGAGTCAGTAGTCTTGCCTGGAGAATTCCATGACAGAGGAGCCTGGCGGACTACAGTCCATAGGGCAGCAAACAGTTGGACACGATTGCGGGACTAAGCACAAAGGCAGGAAGAAAACAAGCAAGCAAACACAGAGATCGTTTCAGATGAAGAGTAATGCTGTGAAGAAACTAAACAAAACAAGCAATAGAGAGCATCGGAGGCTGGGGGAAAGAGGAAAGGTGTCTCTGGGAACGGAGACTTTGGTTTAGACTCAGGATAAGAGGTCAGCACCTGCAAGAGGTTCTGAAGCCAGAGCATTTCAGGAGGAGGAGACCTCCGTGAGGAAGCTCTGAGTGAGGAGTGAGCCCACAGCAGTATCAGGAAGGCAGGCAAGGCTGGGGGTGGACAGTGACGGCGAGTCCTCCAGGGGCTCTGATTTTGTGTATGGATTTTTTTTTTTTTCTTCATTATATCCTTTTTAATGTTTGCACTATTGGTACACTTTGTGAACTGTTTTTAGTCAGAAAGAGAAAAACAAATTCCGTATATTAAAGCATACATGTGGACTCAAGAAAAGTGGTACAGATACACCTATTTGCCCGAGACATGTTGGTAGAGAATGGACCCGTGGACACCAAGTGAGGGTGGGGAAGGGAGTATGAATAGGGAGACTGAGATCGACAACCCTTCAGGCTCCTCTGCCCAAGGAATTCTCTAGGCAAGAATACCCAAGTGGGTAACCATTCCCCTCTCCAGGGGATCTTCCCAGCCCAGGGATGGAACCAGGGTCTCCTAGATCCTTTACTATCTGAGCCACCAGGGAAAGCCCTAATATATACACTACCATGAGTAAAATGAATGGCTAGTGGGAGGCTGCTATATAGCACAGGGAGCTCAGCCTAGTGCTCTGTGATGACCTAGAGGGATGGGCTGGTGGTGGAGTGGTAGGAGGAAGGCTCGAAAGGGAGGAGATATACGTATAGAAATAGCTGATTCACTCCGTTACACAGCAGAAAATAACACAATATTGCAAAGCAACTATACCCCAACTTAAAAAAAAAAAAAGGCACATGAAAAGGTGCTCAACAGGTTCATTATTAGAGAAATGCAAATCAAAACTACAATGACAATCACTTCACACCTGTCAGAATGGCCATCATCCAAAAAAAAGAAAAAAAAAATCTACAAACAATAAAGGCTGGAGAGGGTGTGGAGAAAGGGTGGTGTCAGTGGGAAAGAGCCCGGATGTTATTCTCACTGTGGTTGGGCAGCTCCTTGAATACATGATCCACTGGCTTGTACTCAACATTCTGTCTGCCATTGTGTCTGCCTCCTGGAGAGATACTGCCCAGCATGTAAGATTGCAGACTGCTGTGAAAGGTAGAGAAGAAGNTTCTCACTGTGGTTGGGCAGCTCCTTGAATACATGATCCACTGGCTTGTACTCAACATTCTGTCTGCCATTGTGTCTGCCTCCTGGAGAGATACTGCCCAGCATGTAAGATTGCAGACTGCTGTGAAAGGTAGAGAAGAAGGGAAGGAAGGAGGATGGGAGGGGAGAAGGGAAAGAGAGCTGGAGGGAAGGAAGGAGGAGGATCAGAGTACAGACATCCATATAGCCAACCCTCCATACGTGCGATTCAATGCTTCTCTCTGTTGCCAGGGGCTCAAGGAAACACCAAGGCCCCCCAGTGCTTGTGGGTGGGGAAATCTTCCATCCTCCTGTGAACATTTGGTGTCCTCCTGGTCCCTTTGCTCATGTGGTCCTAGGTGGTGGTGGGGGCTGAGGAGCCTGAGATCGATGAGGAGCACCACTCATCACTGCCCCTGACTCCCATTGCTGGCAGTTCTGTCTCTCAGGTCGCAGATAACGACTGTCAGATGGTCTCCCTATGAAGCAATAAGCTTCCCCAAAACAAAGAGGCCAGCCAAGCTCCAGGAAAGCTGCAGTCTGGACAAAACACACCAGCCTGGAAAAAATTAAGAGTTCATGAGCAACTGAACAAAGGACCTCCGGGAAATGCAACGGGTTAAACACGAGCACACAATGTTCCTGACGCCCTTGAACGCGCAAGGAGAAAAATCATCACACATCCCTGGTAAAGGGAAAAAGAAACCACGAGAGAAACAAGTCAGTGTTGTCGCAGGAGAACTAAAAATAATGCTGTGAAAGTTTGGGCGAGCCCAGAAATGAAGGGAAAGAGAGATGATAGGCAGTAGGGGGAGATGAGAAATGAGTCAGGGCGAGGGGGCCAGAGTCAGGGCGAGGGGGCCAGAGCCTGGCCCTTTTGTCTTTCAGAGAGCGCTCCCTTCAAAGCCTCGGTGGCACATTCCCCCTGGACCCCCTCCTCTGTAAGAACACTCTGGTGGGGGAGAATCTAGACCATTGATGAAGCAGATACAACAGCCTCATGTTAAAGATATTTCTTCATTAATTTGGGTCTTAAATCCAAAAAGAAGTGAACTCAACCCCAGGGGCCAAATGGTGCACGGGATATTTGCTAAGAGACAAACCTCTCTCCAAGAAGGCTTATGGATCAGAATAAAACAGTTTTTGGATAAGCAAGAAGTATGAGAGTGGGAGACCCGGGGGCCATATCAGAATCCAACTTATAGGTGAGCACATGTGGAAGGGATGAGCGTTTCTAACCTCAGATCAGATCTTGCAGAAAGTAAAGCAATAATCAGAATTAAAGGCAGAACTAGCTTGAATATTTGTCATTTATATGTCCAGTTTCCTCATCGGTGCCACTTTTGTGCTCAGAAACTGCATGAGTGCATCTCCAAGAAGGGGTGCCATGGCTACAAAATTCCATCTATGGTTTCGTCATAACTTTCCCTGGACCACAGGCCTTTTCAACCACAAAGATAGACTCCAGGCTTCCAACAAGGAAGACTTCTCGTGTCTAAGGCCTTTTAAACGTCACGGTCATAAAACGGTAGACCCAACTGTTCTGGTATGAAGGAAGAGATTTTGTCCAAAAGTTGTAAAAATGTCTAGAATTTAAATTGTTCTGCGAGGTCTACAACATGTGAGGTGCCAGCTATGGGCGAAGCAAGGTATCAAGTGCTCTGCATGTGGTGAGAATGCCTTGAATCCTTTCCAAACCTCTGCAAAGTAAATGTCATCAGCCCTATGTTCCAGAAGGTAACGCTATGGCTCCAAGTAGTTGAGCAATTTTCAGACAGTCCCCCAGCTAGTAAATGGGATTTCCAGAGTGGCCTACGACTGACTAATTCTAACACCACAGTGCTTTTCTGGAACAAAAACGCATCACTCCACAGCTACATAGAAAAATTAAATGGCATTGACAAAAAAGAAAAAATTAAAGGACAGATTTCATCTGCATAGTTATCTTTGGTGAAAATCTTTGATAACTGATGATGTTTTCATTGGAGGCTGAACATTATAATGCAATACACACACTGGATATAGTCTTCTTACCTGAAATACCATATTGTAGTTTCCTAGAGAAGATACTTTGAGTTTATAATCTCCAAAGAGAAATGGTCTTTGTAAATTTTTGGCTGGGATTTTCCTTGTGTCATGAGGATCAATTCCATTGCCGGGGCACCAAAGAGTAAAAATAGATTTCCCATTAGGAGCAACAAGTAGGAGTTGTTTGTCAGCCAGAAGGAGATTCATTCTTTTCCTGCTTTAGCTCTTTTTCTGACAGAAATTAAGCAGTGTTCATCAGAGGGTGAGTCAGAGCCAATTTCATGTACTGGTAGAATAGGTTGTTGTTGTTCATTCACCCAGTTGTCTTTGACTCTTTGTGACCCCATGGACTGTAGCACAACAGGTTTCTCTGTCCTTCACTATTTTGTAGAGTTTGCTCAAACTCATGTCCATTGAGTCAGTGATGTCATCCAATCATCTCATCCTCTGTCATCCCCTTCTCCTCCTCCCTCCAATCTTGCCCAGGATCAGGGTCTTTTCCAAGGAGTCAATACTTCAGATCAAGTGGCCNTGGAAGAACAGACTGGTTCCAAATAAGAAAAGGAGTACACCAAAGCTGTATATTGTCACCCTGCTTATTTAACTTATATGTAGAGTACATCATGAGAAAGGCTGGGCTGGAAGAAGCACAACTGCAATCAAGATTGCTGGGAGAAATATCAATAATGTCAGATATGCAGATGACACCAATCTTAGGACAGAAAGTAAAGAGGAACTAAAAAGCCTCTTGATGAAAGTGAAAAAGTTGGGGAAACAATGTCAGACTTTATTTTTGGGGGGACTCCAAAATCACTGCAGAGGGTGACTGCAGCCATGAAATTAAAAGACGTTTACTCGCTGGAAGAAAAGTTATAACCAACCTAGATAGCATGTTGAAATGCAGAGACATTACTTTGCCAACAAAGGTCCGTCTAATCAAGGCTATGGTTTTTCCAGTGATCATGTATGGATGTGAGAGTAGGACTGTGAAGAAAGCTGAGCACTGAAGAGTTGATGCTTTTGAACTGTGGTGTTGGAGAAGACTCTTGATAGTCCCTTGAACTGCAAGGAGATCCAACCAGTCTTTTCTGAAGGAGATCAGCCTTGGGTGTTCTCTGGAAGGAATGATGCTAAAGCTGAAACTTTGGCCACCTCATGCAAAGAGTTGACTCATTGGAAAAGACTGATGCTGGGAGGGATTGGGGGCAGGAGGAAAAGGGGATGACAGAGAATGACATGGCTGGATGGATCATGGACTCTATGGATGTGCATTTAAGTGAACTCCAGGAGCTGGTGATGGACAGGGAGCCCTGGCATGCTGTGATTCACGGCGTTGCAAAGAGTCAGACATGACTGAGCGACTGAACTGAACTGAACTGAAGGAAAGTAGAGAAAAAAAAGTTTATCCCTTCCTCCTTGAGAATTCCAGAACCCTCTCTCCTTGGGAACCATTAGACTTCTTATAAACCTTCCTAGGAAATGACTCTCTCAACAATAGATGTTCAAAGATCATGAAAACATATATTACAATAGTAGATAATTTATCCCAAATGATGAAAATACTAATTTTGATATTCAGTTCAGTTCAGTCACTCAGTCGTGTTTGACTCTTCGCGACCCCATGAATCACAGCACGCCAGGCCTCCCTGTTCATCACCATCTCTCGGAGTTCACTCAGACTCATGTCCATCGATTCTGTGATGCCATCCAGCCATCTCATTCTCTGTCGTCCCTTTCTCCTCTTGCCCCCAATCCCTCCCAACATCAAAGTCTTTTCCAATGAGTCAACTCTTAGCATGAGGTGGCCAAAGTACTGGAGTTTCAGCTTTAGCATCATTCCTTCCAAAGAAATCCCAAGGCTGATCTCCTTTAGAATGAACTGGTTGGATCTCATTGCAGTCCAAGGGATTCTCAAGAGTCTTCTCCAACACCACAGTTCAAAAGCATCAGTTCTTCAGCACTCAGGCTTCTTCACATTAGATAGCAATTAATCAAATGGCTAAATAATTTGCCAGTTATGTAACCGTAAAGTATTTGCTAAAATTTCTGTTTCATGTGTGTCCCCAAACACAGAAACTTGATTGATAATGTATAACTTTGAACTTTTGAAAAAAATTCATTCTTGAACCTCTTCAGGGTTATTCATTTTCACAATGTATGGAGTGAAAATGGGGTTTAACCAGCAGAGTTGTTTGCCCAAAATAGTGAGTTATGAAAACACTCATCATTTGATAATACACTGTTAAATCTGCCTGCTGAATAACTGGAGTAACAAAACAGACAAACCTCCTGCTCTCCCAGTGCTCAGGCTTTAGTGGTTTGTTTGCATGTAATGAAAGGGAATAAACTAGTGTTTCTAGCTACACTTAATTCACATAATGATCATAGCCCAACCAATCCAAAGGAATTATAAGATGTGTACTCTTTTGTTTCATTTTTAATTGCAATGTGGCAGATATGCAGAAAGTAATAAAAATCTTAAGTGGATGGTTGGATGCTTAAGATATACCCAAGTTATTCCCTCTGCATCAAAATATAGAATATTTTAAGCATTTCCAAATTCCATCTTATGATCCCTTTATGATACCATCAATCCCCCTGGGAAAGATGATGACCGTTTTTATTTCTATCAACAATGATTAGTTATGCATAATTTGGGATTTCTTACTTTTTAATTCCATGTTGTATCTGTGAGATTCATCAATGTTTTATGTGTAGTTATTTTTGCTATGCCTTTAGTCTCATCTAGTTCATGAGTGGTTTACAGGTAAGCAAAATTTTTAAAGAAGGAGAGCTAGCATAGCACGAGGCTTAACTCACTAAAGTTTTCTACTCTCCATGATTCTATCCTCTAGGTTGAGCTGGTTAATTCTGTCATGAGCTCACATCTCAGTTTCTTCATCCCATTTCTCTCTTCCACTATTCTCTCTTTTCTGGATTTTCCCCCATCATTATACAGACATACATTGAGGTCTTTTCCAGTGAAATATATCACAACCACATGTGTATGCATACATGCTCTCATGCCAAACATACATCCTTTACATTCTTCTCTAGCTATTTATCCTTTTTCCTATTTCTTTCACTCAACTCTCTGGTTTATTATCCCTTTCCTCTTATATGTCACTCTATTACATACCATTTCACTCAAACTGCTTTTATAAAGTTCGCTAAGACATATTGCTGAATTTTTTTGGTCGCTAGTCTCTAAGCATCTTTATCAGCTAGTCAGCATCACACTTGGTACACCTTTTAATTTCCTCTATACCAAAAGCAGCTCTTTAAATAAGCTTGTTTGAGGATAGGTGGGAAAATAGCTACATCTAATTCTTTGGCATTTCAAAAAACAAAGACACAGTGAGAGAGAGAGTTCTGGAGTAAAACAACTTGAAAATGAAGAAGCAGAGTTGTTACTAAAGAAGACTATTAAGACCCCCTGAGAATGGAGACATTTAAGGTACATCTATCTGTACAAGGAAAGGGAAACATTTTGTAGGAATTTTGTTTTTCTGTAGAGACCAGAAATCGTCTCTTCCCTTATCAGACCTGCACTAAGTAACTTTTTAGAACAGCCTTTCTTGTCTGACATAGACTTTATGATTAATTTATTCAAGACTTTCCTCTGATTCATCTTAGAGGCTTTGGGGGAGAACATCAAATTGATTCTTAATTGTTCTGAATGAAGTAGAAATAGTAATTCTGACAAGGAAATGTTTCCACAAAGTGTACAATTTCCTGACATTCCATAATTCTCCTGCCTACCCCAGCTCTGAGAAATTAACCACAAGCCTGGAAATACAGGGTCTTCCTTGGGCTCAGTTGGTAAAAACCTGCCTGCAATATGGGAGACCTGGGTTTGATCCCTGGGATAGGAAGATTTCCCTGGAGAAGGGAAAGGCTACCCACTCCAGTATTCTGGCCTAGAGAATTTCGTAGGCTATATCTCAAAGACTAAGTGACTCACTCACTTTTCAGGAAAGTCAACAAACTCAGATAGTAATCCCATTAGTGTTACAAAAAGCAAAAGTGAAAGTGAAGTCGCTCAGTCGTGTTCGACTCTTTGCAACCCCATGGACTGTAGCCTATCAGGCTCCTCCATCCATGGGATTTTCCAGGCAAGAGTGTTGGAGTGGATTGCCATTTCCTTTTCCAGGGGATCTTTCTGACAAAGGAATCAAATCCGTGTCTCCCACATTGCAGGCAGACACTTTACCGTCTGAGCCACAAAAAGCATAGAAGAGAACAAAAATCTGACAAATCAGTCAGTCAGTCAGGGTAAGTTTTGGCTTGCAAGTTAATGTTCCTATTTTATCTACCTTCTTTTGTATTCCTCAGCATCAGTGATGAACCAAGATCTGTGTATTTCTCCTTGTCTTGACTAGGTGCTCTCTTCCTGAGATGGATGTTTCATTGAGGCTGATTTTTGAATGTAAGTGGTTCAGTCACATTTACCTAAGCCCTTTTTTTTTGGGGGGGGGCTGTTCGATATATTTTAATTTGCTTTCTTTACAATGATGGAATTTGGTTCACAGTTTAATCCTGTGGGCTTGAAATAGATGAAAGTAAACCTGCGTACTGAGGCTAATATTGCCTGTGTGACATGAAACCTCTCCATGCAAAATCACAGCCCAGCCCAGCCACATTCTGTGTTGAATTTAAGAGTCAAATAACAAGACAGAATTAAAACATGATGTAGTCATGCTTTGTAGTCTGTTCACAAATGTCTCTTTTGAATTTTGAGGCATAGGGTAGCTGATTAAGGATAGGATCATATTTGAAGAATTCAATGTTACAGATGTCTATGTTTTTAATCTACCTGTATCTATTATTGGTTTCATTAGTAATTTTCCCATTTCATTGTTACAAACATTAATTACATCTCATACTACATTTCTAGATATTCATATTTTGAAGTGATGTTTCAATAGTTTCCTTTTTCATTTAAAAATTGAAAATCTTTCTACTTAGAGGGAAAAAATAAATAAAGCTCCCTCATGCTCAGGAATGAGATGATTATTTCTTATCAGTTCAGTTCAGTCACTCAGTCATGTCCAACTCTTTGTGAGCCCATGGACTGCAGCATGTCAGACCTCCCGGTCCATCACCAACTCCCAGAGTTTACTCAAACTCATGTCCATTGAGTCAGTGATGACATTCAACCATCTCATCCTCTGTCATCCCCTTCTCCTCCTGCCTTCAATTTTTCCCAGCATCAGGATCTTTTCAAATGAGTCAGTTCTTTGCATCAGGTGGCCAAAATATTGCAGTTTCTAACTGTTCATAAAATTATTTCTTATAGTTCTGAACAAATAGAAATGATCATTTAAATAGTGTTCCAAATGTCTTAAGGGAATACTAGTATTCAAACTAAAATGATAGCATTTTAATATTTTCATCACGGCTGGTCAATTAATAAAAGTGGATCATTATAAAATAATTAGCTAAGCTTCTCATTAATGCACAAATAAGTCAAAAGAGTATTAATATGTTCCACATTTGCATAACAGACAATAATGTTCAAGAACTTATCTCTTTTTCTAATGTTATTAAATTTTCTTAATTACACATTGTATTTTTGTTTACTGATACAAAACACTGAGAGATAGAAAATATCAGAGGCAGAAAATGAAGTCATAGTCACTTGGTTGAATGCATCCAGAGCCTCTGGATCTTGGCTAGTAAAATGGATATTTTCCAGGCCTTTCTAACTGGACTTATCAGCAGACCTCTTACTTCATCGCAGATTATACTCTCTGCTGGGTGGCATAGTCCTTAAACTCTGCTGATTGTCCTGCTGTCCCTCTGGCTGCTCCTTCTTCATATCATCTTTGCCTTCATCCCTACAGAAACTAGAACACCGAATCCTCTTTGTTGATGCTTTCTTTATCCCCCACATCCAATAAACATTCAGTTCAATTCAGTTCAGTCGCTCAGTCCTGTCCGACTCTTTGCGACCCCATGAATTGCAGCACGCCAGGCCTCCCTGTCCATCACCAACTCGCGGAGTTCACTCAGACTCACGTCCATCGAGTCCGTGATACCATCCAGCCATCTCATCCTCGGTCGTCCTTTTCTCCTCCTGCCCCCAATCCCTCCCAGAATCAGAGTCTTTCCCAATGAGTCAATTATTCCCATGAGGTGGCCAAAGTACTGGAGGTTCAACTTTAGCATCATTCCTTCCAAAGAAATCCCAGGGTTGATCTCTTTCAGAATGGACTGTTTGGATCTCCTTGCAGTCCAAGGGACTCTCAAGAGTCTTCTCCAACACCACAGTTCAAAAGCATCAATTCTTCACTGCTCAGCCTTCTTCACAGTCCAACTCTCAC
>SJYV01053472.1:753264-796525 GCA_006410875.1 Neotragus pygmaeus | reverse complement strand
AAAAGCATCAATTCTTTGGCGCTCAGCCTTCTTCACAGTCCAACTCCCACATCCATACATGACCACAGG
The DNA here is from genome assembly GCA_006410875.1 of Neotragus pygmaeus. Taxonomy (NCBI): domain Eukaryota; kingdom Metazoa; phylum Chordata; class Mammalia; order Artiodactyla; family Bovidae; genus Neotragus; species Neotragus pygmaeus. The sequence goes on along the minus strand of SJYV01053472.1, from coordinate 796,456 downwards.
AAAAACCATAGCCTTGACTAGATGGACCTTAGTTGGCAAAGTAATGTCTCTGCTTCTGAATATGCTATCTAGGTTGGTCATAACTTTTCTTCCAAGGAGTAAGCGTCTTCTAATTTCATGGCTGCAGTCACCATCTACAGTGATTTTGAAGCCAAAAAATATAAAGTCTGACACTGTTTCCATGTTTCCCCATCTATTTCCCATGAAGTGATGGGACCAGATGCCGTGATCTTAGTTTTCTGAATGTTGAGCTTTAAGCCAACTTTTTCACTCTCCTCTTTCACTTTCATCAAGAGGCTTTTTAGCTCTTCTTCACTTTCTGCCATAAGGATGTTGTCGTCTGCATATCTGAGGTTATTGATATTTCTCCCCGACAATCTTGATTCCAGCTTGTGCTTCTTTCTGTCCAGCGTTTCTCATGATGTACTCTGTATAGAAGTTAAATAAGCAGGGTGACAATATACACCTAGAGTGCCAGGCTCCTGAGGTGCAGGAATGGCTTAGAGGAGCTACCCTGTGTCTGAGGTTGGGGTGGCAAACGAGAGGAGACAACCTGCGTCCAAAGTCAGTGGCAGCTGGGAGGAGCTACCCTACGTCCGAGGACAGGGGTGGCTTGGAGGAGACACCCCGCATCCGAGGACAGGGTGGTGGCTGGGTGGAGCTACCCCACATTCAAGGCCAGTGGCTGCCAGAGGAGACACCCCAAGTCTGAGGTCAGGGGCAGCCAGTTGGAGACACCTTGTGTCCGAGATCAGGGAAGGCCAGGAGGAGACACCCCGCGTCTGAAGTCAGGGGTGGCCCAGAGGAGACAGCCCGCGTCCGAGGCCAGGGGTGGAGACCCTGAGGGGCCACCCTGAGCCCTCAGGCCAGGGGCAGCAGTTGGGTGGAGTTACCCATGCCTGAGACCAGGGCCAGCACTGGCAGGGGCAACCCAAGGAGGTGCAGGAGGAGCACCCCACATTGAAGGTCAGGAATGGTGGCAGTAGGGAGATACCCCTCGTCCAAGGTAAGGAGCAGCAGCTGTGCTTTGCTGGAGCAGCTGTAAAGAGATACCCAACACCCAAGGTAAGAGAAACCCAAGTAGGATGGTAGGTGTTGCAAGAGGGCATCAGAGGGCAAACACACTGAAACCATTCTCACAGAAAACTAGCATTCCCTTAGTGATTGCTAAGAAGAAGGTGAAATTAAAACATGTTTGATCCCTGGAAGAAAGGCTATAATGAACCTAAACAGTGTATTAAAAAGCAGAAACATCACTTTGCTGACAAAGGTCCATAGAGTAAAAACTATGTTTTTTCCAGAACTTATCTACAGATGTGACAGAGTTGGACTATAAAGGAGACTGATCACTAAACAACTGATGCTTTCAAACTATGGTACTGGAGAAGACTCTTGAGAATCCCTTGGACTGCAAGGAGATCAAACAAGTCAATCCTAAAGGAAACCAACTCTGAATATTCATTGGAAAGACGGATGCCGAACTTCCTCAATGGCTCAGTGGCAAAGAACCCACCTGCAATGTAGGAGACACAAGAGTCATGGGTTCAATGCCTGATTCAGGAGTATTTCCTGGAGGAGGAAATGGCAATCCACTCCAGTATTCTTGCCTGGAAAATCCTATGGATAGAGGAGCCTGGTGGGCTACAGTCCACAGGGTTTCAAAGAGTCAGACATTGAGTCAAATTCTAAGTAGACTGATAAGAAATCCATAGTCTCTGAGGAGAAGAGAGTGGTCTGGNAAAACTGACCTTTTCCAGTCCTGTGGCCACTGCTGAGTTTTCCAAATTTGCTGGTATATTGAGTGCAACATTTTCACAGCATCGCCTTTTAAGGTTTGAAATAGCTCAACTGGAATTCCATGGCTTCCACTAGCTTTGTTCATAGGCCCACTTGACTTCGAATTCTAGGAAGTCTGGCTCTAGGAGATTGATCACACCATCGTGGTTATCTAGGTCATGAAGATCTTTTTTGTATAGTTCTGTGTATTCCAGGGAAAAAAATCCCAGTTTATCAGAAGTGTTTTTGTCACTCCAGAAGGGCCTTGGGTTCCAAAAAATCATTTTGTGAAGGGAGAATACCCAACCTCTACCCATCTGTAGAGCTGACGGGAGAAAGTAGCAGGGACAAATTTCACTGATCTAATATTTTGCCATAAGCTAGCCCTTAAATTCTATTAAAATGTCCTAGCACACCATAAAAATCATGAAATTTTCTGATTCTAAGAAGCCATCTATCTATTTTGAATCTTTAATGACTATGGTAGAAGTCACAGACACCATGCCCAGGAATAAAAATGCACAGAGTCATACCCAGGAAAAACACTACATTTGCTTTTAGAGTGTAGACAAATTTCTGGATCTCAGGTTAAGATCAGATAAACTTCATATTTTATAAACAATGAAGGAAAGAGCCAGAGAGGAGTACTTTGCTCAAAGTCACTCAGTGGCAAAGCAAAGATGAGAGCTGAAGTGTTGCACAGTCACTAAAAGAAATACCCCCATCAGATTCTCATCTGTCAAACATTTCAGCAAACACAAAGAGCAGGGTTACTCTATTCAGGAAGAAATTTGTTTAGCTCAGCCAATCTTATTTTCTTTTTCAACAGATGAAGTAAAGCAGATTCAGAAATCTAATACATTTTTACATATGGGGCATGAGACCCTGCTAACTGGAGTAGTTGGTATGTGGTAGTGATGAAAGTGGTATGTAAAATTAAAGGAACAATTTGAATTTAAACCAGAAACTTGCTGCTGATGTAAAAAAACAATTTAGCCATTTTAGATGCATCATTAACTTTTCTTCCTAGAATTTTATGATGGGGTGGGGAAGAAAAGGGGGCTGTGGTGTGTGTGTGTGTGTGTAAGTGGTGTGATATGGTGCGTGTGTGTGTGAGGTGTGCTGTGATGTGCTGTGGAGGGTGTGTGTGTGTTTTGGCTGCCATCTTCTGTGAAAAGCAAATGTTAAGTTGTACTTAATTGAGCTTCAAGAGGTTAAAGAGAGACAGCTGAGGTGCACTTGCACCCCAACCTGACGAGAGCCCCCTAGAATCGTCAAGAAGAACGTTAGACTTGGGAGGTGGGAGTGGGGGAAGGGTGCATGTTGTGTCCAGCAATGGGAGTGTGATTCAAGAACTCTCCCCATTTAGTAAACAATTAATAATAAGAACATGTGGAAGTAAAAAAAATATATTTTAAAATAGATTTATTGTCCATATATTAGCACCTGAAAAACAAATGAAGTAAGTCAGCAGATCAAACCAGTCCATCCTAAAGGAAATCAACCCTGAATTTTCACTGGAAGAACTGATGCTGAAACTGAAACTTCAATACTTTGACCACCTGATGCAAAGAGCTGACTCATTGGAAAAGACCCTGATGCTGGGCAAGATTGAGGGCAAGGAGAGAAGAGGGCAACAGAGGATGAGATGGTTTGGATGGCATCTTTGACTCAACGGACATGAGTGTGAACAAACTCTTGGAGATAGTGAAGGACAGGGAAGCCTGGCGTGCTGTAGTCCACGGGGTCACAGAGTCAGACAGGACTGAGCCACTGAACAGCAACAAAGTTTAAAAGAGAATGAAGAAACCAAAAAAAAAAAAAAGAGAGAGAGAGAATTTTCCACAAGGTATTTTCTGACAATCCTGTGCCAGAAATGTGTATCAGGATTTCAGTGAACATTTCTTTTTTCCATGTTCCATGCTTTCAATTGTTGAAACTCTGGAGTTAAGACGGGACTGACTGGGAAGGGCAGCACTACGCTTACCATCAAATGACCTCAGACAGGTTTCCTTCTAGATCTCTAGATCTCTATATGCAATATCTACAAACATTTGGGATGAAGGCATAGGAGCTGATCCACACACAGCGACAGACACGTAGCAAAATGCTTGCAAATGTGAGCCGTGGGTGTTCCTCCTCAGGTTTTCACTATATCTGATCCAGAAGCAGTTCTTAATTAATGGGCAGGGGCCTGGGGCCCTTAGATCCCTGACTTTCCCTAAGAACAAGGAGTTGTACCATTGATGTGTAAAGGATTTAACCCTTTCAGATTCTCTGATGCCTTCTGGTCTCTTTGAAAGCTGGCTACAGGAGCCTTTCCACCTGGCTGCTCTGATCACCACATTCCAGCTTTCCGGTCCTTATAGCTGTCCCATTTCAATGCTGTCGCTGTCCCAAACTCCCCACCTCACTGACTCTCCGGGTAGACCTCAGCCACCCTCCAGGACAGGACTTCCCAGCCTGTGCACCCACTTCATATCCTGCAGACAGGGCCATGAGAGCACCTCAAAAGGCGCTAAAGGGCATGAAAGCCCTATTAGGATCTGTTTTACTCAATCTGGTACAGATATAATTTTAAAATAAAGTCATGTTAAATAGCAATGGAACAGAAATTCAGTTTTCTTACCCACAAAACAAGCGGTCCAGACACAGATCACTTGCAGAACAAATATGAAAGCACCACAGGAACAAGAACTGGGGCAGCAGATGCAGGAGACATGGATTGATCCCTGGGTCCAGAAGATCCACTGGAGTAGGAAATGGTAACCCACTCCAGTATTCTTACCTAGAAAAATTCCTTGGACAGAGGAGCCTGATGTGCTACAGTCCATCCGTTGAGTTGCAAAGAGTCAGGCTGAGCATACACTCTACTCTGCCACATCACAGTACACAGTGTATACGAGCTCATTCACTCAGTCATGTCCGACTCTTTGCAACCCCATGCATGGACTGTAGCCCACCAGGCTCCTCTGTCCATGGAATTTTTCCAGGTAAGAATACTGGAATGGGCTGCTATTTCCTCTCCATAGCACATAATAGTTCCTCAACAATAGCATGGATGTGATGAAGGAATAAGCAGTGGGATTTTATAATTTTAAAATACCAAAGAATTGCTTTCCAGCCTAATAACTTATAACAATGGGTTTTTTTTAATCCAATAATCTTCATCTCATAGGTTATCAGGTATTATCTTCCTGACCAGAATCCATGCTCTTGGCACTGTTTTCATTCTCAGCTCTGCAGTTGATGACAAGTTGGGAAAAGAGACTGGGAAAGGATGCCTGTTTACTGTCTCTCCCATTGGTCGAAGTCCTGCTGTTCTAGAGACCATAGTCTATTTTGAACCTCCTTTAGAATCTCTTGAGGAAACCCTCTATTTCAAAGTGATAACTTTTAATTTATGATTTGTGTTTTTTTTTTTTCTTGGCTGTTGATCTAAAAAAACTGAGGCACCAAGGACAAAGTATCATTCTAAATTTACTCTAACTCAGCTCCATGTGCCTAATTGTAAAAGTATTGGCAAAACTTAAAGAAGTCTGTTTAGCACTTCAATAATCAACCGCAGAGGTTGATCCCTCAGTTGAGAAGATCCACCGGAGTAGGAAATGGCCACCCATTCCAGTATTCTTACCTGGAAAAATTCCATGGACAGAGGAGCTTGGTGGGCTACCATTTGTCCAACAGCACTGTAATTGTGTCAGCAGATCCAAAAAGCTCCTTGAACAGGTCCAGGAGAATTTCAGAAGCTCAGAAGAAAAGGTCTCTGTCTCATCCCAATTCTCTCTCTTAAAAAGCAGTGATTAAAAGGCTAGACAGCCTTTTTTCATTAAGGACCAGATGGTAAGTGTGCTACCTGAGGGGCTGTTTGGTCTTTGTCACAGTTACTCAACTCTGCCATTGTGGTGCCATAGGCAATACGTAAATGAATGAGCAGACCTATATTTCAATAAAGCTTTATTTACAGGAACAGGCTCCTGGGCTGTATTTGGCCCCCGGACCATAGCTGGCTAACCGATGATTGAACGATCACTGAGTGTTGCGATGTATGGTAAAACCAGCACATGGGGATTCACTAAGATTCTCATCCAACTCCCTTTGTGTTTTATGGAATATTTTTTCTTTCTCATTATGAAAATCAGACATGATCAAAAAACCCAGAAAATTTAAAATTCATCGATAATGCCATTAAACATGCCACCACATGTAATATTTAGAGATTTTTGTTTGGAATTTTATTTTATAGAATCAGGGTAATGCTTACCTAGTTCTTGTATTTGTATGCTAAGTTTTACATTTCTACTTTATAGATTGTGCTTTTTCAAGAGCCACAAGAAACTCCAGCAACATCATCATTTCTCTCCCATTTACAGTTAGAGGCTATGGGACTTGAGATTTGGAGAAATGTGTACAGAGAAGGGAACAGAAAGGATACTGCCTCGTGACTGCCAGTAGCACATTCCACCAAGGTCAAGGTGTAGATCAGCCCCAGAGAGAAGGAGTGTGTGTGTGTGTGTGTGTGTGTGTGTGTGTGTGTGTGCACGTGTGCACGTTGGGGAAACAACTTGTCACTAATACAGTTTCTTGAGGCCCCTGTTAAAAATCCTTATGTTGTCAGGAAATTCTGTAGGTAGTATACAGTCCAAGTTTTGAGAAGCATTATGGGTTCATGGGGTTCAGGACACACCACCCACAAATACAGCCCTTTGGCTGCTGAATATTTTAAGCTAACTGAATCTGAGAAAGCAGCAGCAGATGGAAGGTCACTCTGACCTTCTCCCCTGAAACAGGTCATAAAACCCTCATGTGAGAGGTGCCTTCCCTATACTCAGAGCAGAGGAGCATCCTTATCCCCAAAGACAAAGAGACACCAAGAAGAATACAAACAGACAGGACTTGCTAAGTTTCCCCCAGTTTGGTACACTAGCTTCTATGAGGGTCTGCACTCATCAAGTGCAGCACAAAAACACTCAGCTGTTTCTTCAGGTCCTTCGGAAGGCTCCCATGTCATGTAAAAATTCGTACATCTCAATTTATGTTTTTCTCTTGTCAGTTGGTCTTTAATTTTCAGTCCAAGCCAGGGACCTCCAGAGAGTCAAGGGAAACCTTTTCCTGCCCTACAGGGCGTATGAGAGAGGGGATTCCTGTACTGAAGCAGCTTTGACCATTCTATCACTTCAAGTCAGGACCCTCTCCAGCTCAGATGACCCCACTTTTTCCTATTGCCAATCTTCATCATTGATCTAACCATCAGTCTCCCTACCAGAGAATGTAAGGAGCCCTGATTTAAAGGGTTTAAAGAGGCAATATGTAAAACCTGATGCCAAAACACACCACACACACACACACAGGAATCTGGATTTTTTGTGTGGCTTTCACATTTCACCTACTTTCCTGGTATGTTCCTGAAGTAAAATCATCTCTGTTCTGTTGCTGGGGACTGTATTGGTGGCTCAAGTGGTAAAGAATCCACCTTCCAATGCAGGAGAGGCAGGAGATGGGGGTTTGGTCTCTGGGTAGGGAAGATCCCCATGAGAAGGAAATAGCAACCTACTCCGGTATTCTTGCCTGGGAAACCCCATGGACAGAGGGGCCTGGTGGGTTACAGTGCCTGGGGTCTCAAACAGTCCTTGCTGAAAAAGGGCGAACTTTTGTTTGCTTATTTTTGGCCATCCCAAACAGCTTTCAGGATCTTAGTTCCCCACCAGGGATCAAACCCTGTGCTCCCCACAGTGGGAGTGTAGAGTCTTAACCACTGGACCCCCAGGGAAGTCCCAGGGGTGAACTTCTTAAGCAAACCAGTATGGAATCAGAAAAAGATTTTTCACACTAGACATAAAGATAAGGAATTGAAATAAATGTAATAAGGGTCTATTACTTTGTAGGGTGAAAGTTATAAGTTGGAGAGAGTTTTTCTTTCTGGCTCCCGTGAAATTATATTAGCTCAGTACATTAGTAGTACAAGGCAGGTGGAATGACAGTGTTTTTAATGTACAGAATTCAATTTTTTTTTAAATACTTGGAAACCAGAAACTTGCAGTGGTGAATTTGGGGATACAAACTTTGCCATCGTTCAGTCCATGGTTGAGAGGCTGGCCATCCCATAATATCCCTGGACCACATCACGCGCTTTCTCTTTTCTGCTTGCCTGTCTGGGAAATAAGGATCAAGATAGTATCCACCTCTGGTTGATAAAAGGATAAAATGAGATAACTGTGTACATCCTGGCAACTATGAATACAGAATAAATGCTGCTATTGTTTGTAATAGAATCAGTGAGGTAATTACAGATTCTCCTTGCCTGTTCATTCTCACAGGCATCTTATTGACAACATCTTACTTGCTATAGTCTGTTTCGGCATATGTGTAAAGGTAATAAGACAATTTTTGCTATAAATTGGACCATTAATTCACTCCAACTAGACTTCCCTCAAATTAATACTAATTAGTGGTGTGTACTTGTAATTTCAGTAGAAGTTAGAGTGATGTTTGCTTTGCAGTACTACTGGGAGGGGGAACATATTATGTTTTTTAAAAGAATAAATGGAGGAAGCCAATGTAAAGCGAACAGGAAATAATGACTTCAAGCATTTATTCAGTCATGTTGTGCGCATTCTGAACAATAAAAATATCATTTACACTACACTCCAGGCAGAAGGAAGAGTCTCTGACCTGGTGTACCAAGTAAGGATAGGAAAGATAGAAATATCAGTCTTTTTACTCTCAGTGGAGCATCATGCTCATTGAACAAAAATTAATTTAGAAAATTATATCTCAAATCTGTTTCCAAAGTGTTCAGTAATTTGGGTCTGCCCTAACAACATGAGACACGTCCATCATCTGTTTGTTTAAGCAAGAAAGCTTAATTTGGGAGGACCTGGGGAGTTGGCTGTTGCTGTTTATATATTGGCCACATAGTTTATTATTTTCAAAAATCACTGATGTTCCATCCCTTCTTATAGTGAAACAATCCAAAGACTCCACTTGTACACAAATCAGGATTTTCCAAACGTGCCAACTACAAGGGTCACCTATTGAAATACACGTTCCCAGCAGCTGCAGGGGATCAGCATTTTGAATAAGTGACTCCAGTCATCAGATAAGCTTGAGCAATACTTCCCATACCCATTTTCAGCCCTGACCTGTACTGGCATCTCCTAGAGAATATAAAAAGCAACTGAAGGTGCAAGGAACTGAGAGTAGCAGCGGAACTACACATTACCATATGTAACATGATAGCTGATGGGAAGTTGCTGTGTAACACAGGGAGCTCAACCAAGAGGGGTGGGAGGGAGGTTCAAGAGGGAGGGGACGTATGGCTGATTTACATTGTTGATGGCAGACATCAGCACAACATTGAAAAGCAATTATCCTCCAATTCAAAATAAATTTTTAAAAAGGAAAGCAATGATACCCAGCCCCACTCCAGACAAAGTGTATCAGCCGCACTGGAGATGGCCTGGCCATTTTTGTTTTTCAAAAGCTACCCAGATCTGCATCAGAAAAAGAGATTTGCTGAAGATCAACAAAGAATGCAAGAGACCCCGGTTCAATTCCTGGGTGGGGAAGATCTGCTGGAGAAGGGATAGGCAACCCACTCCAGTATTCTTGGACTTCCCTGGTAGCTCAGACAGTAAAGAATCTGCCTGCAATTTGGGAGACCTGGGTTTGATCCCTGGGTTGGGAAGATCCCCTAGAGGAGGGCATGGCAACCCATTCCAGCACTCGTGCCTGGAGAACAGGACAACCCACTCCAGCGCTCGTGCCTGGAGAATCCCCATGGACAGAGGAGTCTTGTGTGCATAGTCCATGGGGTCTCAAAGAGTTGGATGCAACTCAGCACAGCAATAGAACACATATCTTTCTACCCCAGGAAGGATGGATTTTTGCTCCTCTCTCTCTTCCCATTACTTCACCACCACCCAAAGCAACTCATAGTCTGTCTTTTCAGAGGTCTTTTTCTTTATCCTCTTGGCCATTGGAAGCCAGGTGAAGAGAGAAAGGGTAAGGTAAATCTATCCATTCAAAAATCGTTCATTAAAGCATTTAAACAGTGTACACTGCTCTTACCCAATCAAGTGGCCTGGAAAACTTTAATTGGCAGTTTGTTTCATGTCCCATAATCGAAAACATGAAGGATCACTAGCATTCACATCCGTGAATTCATTTAGACAGTTTTCTTTAATTAACGATGAAGACACTACAGTTCTAAGTACCAGACAGAATCAGGGTGGGAAGAAAAACTGAAAAATAAGCATAACACTCTAAAGAAAACTTGGAAAAAGTGAATCTAAATAAAAATATAGACCTGGCCTGGTACCCATTACATATATACATCATACATATGGTATACACATATATACAGTAAATGTTTTGGTAGCAATACCATGCATTGGTCCTTTTGAACACAGATGAAGTAGCACCAGAAGGAGTGCCACCATCTTAAGATGATAAACCTAACTGCACACACATCAAATGAAAAAATATAGATGTATTTAATTTGGCCCACCCTGTAGCCAAGAGGTGTAAGGAAAGAACTTTATAAGAAAAATGGTTCCGGGAACTATATTCTTAAGCCAATAGCAAAATTCTAACAAAAAAGGGAAAAAAAGCACTAAAGATGTCCATACAAATTTTTCTGTTTACTGAATTTGTCCTATCACGTGGTATCTTGATTAACACTGAGGAAATTAACAAAAAAACAAAGAGAGAGAGAGGTGAATAGCCAAAGTCTGTAATAGCAAGATATCTTGGTGAACACATCACAGATGCCATCAACAAACTAGGAAGACACCTCTCCAGCCATGCCTTACGTTTTTCTAATCATATTAGCTAATTCTAAGCTCTGGATTACTGATAAATTCATTAAAAGTAGGGTCAAACACCTCCAATATCATTCCACCTCCTCTCAGCATCTAATTTGATGCTTTAATTACAAGTAGAGAAGAAATCCAATATGCCATCTGATCCATACTTTGTCTGTCCACCCTTAGGAGACTGATTTATACAGCTGTGGAGGGACCCTCATGATCCTCTCTGGCTTGGCTTTAGAAATGACCAATGGCACCAAGTGCTTAACCCATTGATGGTCCACTGATTACAAGGCTCTATTTGCCCTTCATGACTAAGCTTAGAGAGTGAAAGTTTTTTCTTTTAATGCTGGCAAGGTCCTATTTCCTCATATCCCTAGAAGCATATGCTTCTTCCTTTTGAATTTCTCAGCAACCTATATAAATGCAGCATTACCTCCAACAAACATATACGAGGTCCTAGGAATGCTAACTCTCCTGTCAAGTCATTGCAAAGGATTGAGTTTCTCTCTGGCCTCCATCCATTCTCCTTCCCATGCCTTCCAGAGGGTCTCATCTTTCCCCAGTGAAGGTGTCAGTCTGTGGAGTGTTTCTAGTTTCAGTGCCTCCCCGTGTGACAGACCAACCCATAGAGCTCTGCCAAAGCAGCTGGAACACTGTACATTCATCTCATTTTTTGTGGCTCTGTCGTCAGTGGATGATGACCTTCTACCACTACCTCCCCCCCCATTTTGAAACCACCCGTAGTAAATAAAAATCAGTTTTCAACTACACGGCATATTGCATTCAAGATGCAGGACTGAACAAAACACGGCTTCAACATTGTCAAATACTGTTTCTTACGGTTTAGTAAAACTGTTTAACACTTTAAAAATCTCAGATTTAAAAGACAGCTAGGAGGCAAGCATCAGGGAAAGAAAAGTTAAAAATTTCTACTTTTGGCTAGATGATTTTTGGAAAATTCAGTTTTTGCAGTCAACGTCAGTTCGTCAAGAGAGTCCCTGACCTTTGAAAGTTAGCAAGAAATAGCCACAAATGTAACATCAGTACTGAATTGTCATTATTGACTCAGGTGGTTGATCATTAATGGATTCTCTTCACTTTTAGCTGGTTCTAGGACCTTTTTTGTCCCCCCAGGATAAAGATATCATCAAAGACATGGAACATATTTGTTCTTTCCACAAAGGAGAATTTTAAAACTCTGCCTAAAGTCTCTAAGAAAGAACACTGTGAAAGGTTGGTCTCATGAAGAAAAAGCCACTAACTTATAGGTTAACCAGAGGCCACTAGAAGTCTCATTAATGTAAGCCCTTGGCTGGCCTACAAAATACTTTGAAATGGATAAAAGCCAAGTCTCCCAAATAAGAACTGAACACAAGCACTTAGCAGCTGAAGGTCAACCCCTCACGGAGACCGAGCATGAGTGTTTCCCTTAAATACCAGCAACTTCCAGTTTTAAATGGGTGAAGTTTGATACTACCAGCAAACCCAGCTCAGGGACCACTAGAAACAGCTTAAATAGGAGTGTCTTACCTTTATACTACATGACTTAACAAAACAGATGAGAGGAACAGAAACCAAGAGATGTTTTTTCCCATCTGGTTCATTTCTTGTTCGCACAGAAATATGTTAATAATCCCACATGCAGAAGTACCTTGGTAATACATATTCAAAGTTTAGGTTCCTTGAGAAATAACCACCTTTATAGGAAAGTGGGTGGGGCTGACTTTGTTCACTGATTATCTCTCCTTGACTACTTATGTCCTCAAGGGAAGAGAGCAGGACAGCTTGCTTCCTTCCTACACAAGCGAGAGTATGAGTCAGAATACTTGAAAAATAAAAGCTTGACTAAGAAAGTCTTTTTTATGAAAGGATACAAAACCAAAACAGTTTCATATCAGATTTTAAAAATTGGTGGTGTTCTCTCCTAATAGGAAATGATATCATTCAGCAAGTTCCTNTACTTGAAAAATAAAAGCTTGACTAAGAAAGTCTTTTTTATGAAAGGATACAAAACCAAAAAAGTTTCATATCAGATTTTAAAAATTGGTGGTGTTCTCTCCTAATAGGAAATGATGTCATTCAGCAAGTTCCTTGAAAACAATGTGTTCTTATGACTACAGACCTATTTATCTTAGAAACTGATGAGCATGCAAATGCTTAGAATCCGCAATGGTGAACATTGTACAAGAGTCTGTGAGGTACATGTCATCTGGCTGAATTAACAGTAACACGGGCCTCAGCAGGAGAAGGGGTCCACTGATCTCTGCTCCCTTTTGAGTAGAGTTGGGGGTGGGGGTGGGTGCCCTTGACCCGTTGACGTGCAGCCACTGTGACGGCCCCCAACCCTGGCCCCTTCCTGGCAACCCCTCCCCCAACCAAGGAGCTCAACCCCTCAGTGAAAGAAAATCTTGCTCCTCTCAACAGCAGGGCTGGGGATTCCTGATAGAGTGTTCACATGGACTCCAGGGCTAGACTTAATTCACTGAACTTTTAGGAAGTTTCCTGATCAAAAGATTCACAACTTTGTAGGCAATTTCTTTTAGTACATTCATTGCCATTTCTCTTTCACGAGGAAAAATTCCAAGATGTGTGTACTTTCCAAACAAGAAAAGGATTAACATTTTCACTGCTGGCTAGATGTTTCCCTAGCAGGTCATTATGCTTTGATGTGCTCTCTGCACCCTGGGTTTTATTAACTAATCACACACAGGCCAGTAGCCACCAGGGCGAATGGACCAAATTACATTTGATTAAATAATGTTACACTGGATGTTCTCAGAAAATATGAGATAAGAGTCTTAAGGAAAAGTGACAATGTAGCCCTGGTCATTGTAAAAAACATGTTCTGGAATTTTAATTTCTTGTTAGAAATGAAAGACAAGTACTCACTTGTCTTACATCTTTCTTGAGACAGTGCAGGAAATGAAAGATCCTAACGTGTGCAACAGGAAAAAAAAATCTGGTGGCAATGGAACAGGAAGTGGGGGAAGGGGGAGAAGAAAAGATCAACAGTCTCTAGTTTATTATGAATAGAAAGAAATTTCCAGAATTTACAAACACCCACATTATTCATTCCAAAGAGAGCTTTTGATTCAAAGGGATCACCCATGTCTCCTCCTCTTTACAGTATATACAAAGGAAGACACTGATTGCCTTTTCTTGTAATTTTGCTTCCATTCAATTGCCAATTTTAAGTCGACACTTGAAAATACCCAGCAGAATATATCCCTCTTCAGTTTCATTAACATGGCCTATTGCCTTACAGAAAAAAAAAAAAATACAAAATTAAGATCAATTCTTGTAAGGATCTCAGCTCAACATCAAGGCTATATTAAAAGAGATAGTATCAGCAAATAGAACTATACAATTGAGAACCAAAATCTATGGCACTATGATTCTTCTTATATTACTTTTCTGAATTACAATCTTAAAACAAGGATCGTGCCCTCTTCTCCTCTTGTTANTAAGGATCTCAGCTCAACATCAAGGCTATATTAAAAGAGATAGTATCAGCAAATAGAACTATACAATTGAGAACCAAAATCTATGGCACTATGATTCTTCTTATATTACTTTTCTGAATTACAATCTTAAAACAAGGATCGTGCCCTCTTCTCCTCTTGTTAGCCTTGTTTTAAGCATTTGCTCCACTCTTTACAATAGAACACTGTATACCTCAGTTCCACATCCCCCCCAAAAAAGATGTGCTGTAAGAAAAGTTACATTTTAATTAAAAAAATTACACATATAAATCAAAAACCTATGTTAAATATTTAATACTCTCTCCACCCAACGCAACAGTTCCATAGGAAATAATTTACAATGATGCTCTGTCGTACACGGTTTCAGCAGCAGATGAAATGTGTCTTGTAAATGCAATGAGCGTAAACTCATTCTCTTGTGGCACGGTGGCCCATCAGCTCATGTGGCCAGCTAAGTCCTTAAGGTTGAAGATGAAGTTTATGCAGACTCATTGTTCTGGTGTCACAGTGCTTTTTTCTTGGCACGATATACATAACGTGCAGTTCAGTCAACAAACTCCTGAGGATTGTGTAAAGTAAACAAACTGAAATGGGTGCATCGTACCATCTACTGAGGAGGAAGATGTGAGGTCCTGGTTGTGAATCATGAAATATTTAGAGTCTGGGTACCCATGAGTTAAAGGAGGATTTGCTGAGGTCATTTAGGTCTTCATTCTGAAAAGAAAAATGAAAGAATCCGTCATCATCAGCATCTCAAAACACACGTTCAATCACTTCTTTAGGGTTTTCCTTTAAAAAGGGACAGCGGGACAGCATGGGATAAACTCAAGTTACAGGCACAAGCAGTACTGAGTACTTCAGAAAAATAAACAAACTGTATTTAACTTCTTTTTTTCTTTCAAAATGCAAGAGTCTAAAGCAATCACAAAGTCACAATAGTCAATATTAAGTCAGCAAACCAATCGATGTGGTTTGGAGGTTTCAGAGGTTCAGCAACACAAAAACACAGAACACTTTGATGTTCTTATGATCAAAATAAAAACGTCCACTGCAGCTTTTGTGTAAAACAACTACAAAATATGGTAAGCAGGCTAACGTCAGGCTATGCTTAATCTTCTTTTGATTAAAAGTCAAATGGAGATTTTAGAGTTTGAAGTTGCAGGGTTTTCCCATTACAAAATCTGAAATTGGTTTTTAAGTTGACATTCCTTGATAGGAAAATTCTAGATGCAAAAGAATGTCTAAGCAAAAGAGACCTAGTTAATCATTAAATTAAAAAAGGGGGTTCTAATTTAGGTCTAACAGAGATAAGTTATTCTGGCAGAAACACAACATTTCTTCCACACAGTTTAAAAGTCAGATCACAATGAGTGTTACCCATTCCCCTCAGGAGGAGACCCCTTCTCAACCTTATAAAAGTCTCATTCGCTCTCAACATTAGATAGTCCTTCTGAGGGCCTTATTTTTCTCGCATCTAAAAGGTATCTATAGAAACATCAATATTTATAGGATGTCCTCAGCAGGAGGAGGCACAGCAGAGCTAATCAATAAATACCTGTCAAATAAGTAAATGGTTGCATTAAGTACTATCGAGGCTACAATGTGAACTCTGCTATAGGCTCTGCTTTCCAGAAATTCTATCAAGGAAGGTAAGCTTCATTCACAAATAGAGAGAATGCAAAGTTGAAACAGGGTGAATCCCACAAAAAGTGCAACAGGCAAAAAGCTGTTTATCAGTGGTCCCCAATCTTTTTGGCATCAGAGACCAGTTTCATGGAAAACAACTTTTTCTAGGGCTGCAGAGAAAGGATGGTTTTGAAGTGATTCTCATAAGGAGCATGCAACCTAGATCCCTTGCATGCACAGTTCAAAGTAGGGTTCACACTCCTATGGGGAGCTAATGCTGCCACTGATCTGACAGCACGCAGAGCTCAGGTGGTCATGCCAGCAATGGGGAGCAGCTGTAAATACAGATTAAGCTTCCCTGTCTCGCTCATCCATCAGTCACCGCCCGATGTGTGTTCCAGTTCCTATTGGTCTACAGACCAGTAACAGTCCGTGGTCCAGGGGTTAGGGATTCCTGCCCTAGATGTTCAGAGGAGGGAAGAACGTTTCTAGCTGGGAGTGTAAAGGAAGCACCTCACTGACACACTTGGCTTGCTTTGGAAGCCATGGAAGAGTCTGGAGCTGTGGAAATGGTGTTTCAGTGCTACCACTAAATATGAGTGGAAGGAATGAAAGGGACGAGGCACACTTCCCACGGAGAGCACAGGACACAAGAAGCCCCGGGGGGGATGAACACACAGCCCTGGTTAGGCCAAGTGAGGAAGGTAGTTTTGTCAGAACACGGGGTATCTGCAAAGGGGAAAGAGGAGAGACATCTACAAACGCAGGTTGTGTAGATGGTGAGGCACCGTAAATGACAGACCAAGACGTCTTTAAATAAGTGAAGGGACCACAAGGACATGCTTTGTGATATGATCAGCACAGAGCAGTAATGATCCATGTCCATGACAAGGACAGCAGCAGATCTGAAAGTCCACACAAGGTAAATGTTGACCAATGCAAAGATTTTTTCCCCTCTGCCTCTCGCTTTCCTCTTTGCAGGAGAGTACGGCTGGGACCCAGCAGCATTGATCGCCTACAGAACCGCTTTCAGGTAAGCTGAAATTTACCAGATGAGGATGCAAGTTTTACTAAGAGATTTCTGTTCATTTCACAGAATTAACTTCAGCCCTAAGTGACAGATAAAGTCTATGTTTCTACTTACAAATAAAGACTTGACATGGAGATATCAAGGTAAAAACAAACAAACAAAAAAGCACACCAGGCTTATCTCTTTTATTATCAAAGAGACAGGATTTACTTCATGTGGTTGCTACAAGTGAAACAATAGCCTAGCCTTTCTAAAACCCCAGAGATCTTACTTACTTTCAAGTTTCTTCTGAACTTATATTGCAATCTATCAAAATGTTCCTACCAGGATATCTATGTAGAGCTTAACACAGTTTCATACATTCTAAAATTAGGTANGCAGAAATGTGACAAACAGCATATTTCTCTTTTGCTTAACATAAACAGCTGTGACTGAAAACAAAAAAACCTTCAGCATAATAAAGAAAATTTATAAGAGACAGTAAATGTAAGGAAGGTATAAACATAATTCATTATAATCATTATAAATTCCTGTCACCTAAGGAAAACTACTATTTAGCTATGGTTCTGATTTTACTATTTACTTAAAATTTTTGAACTTTTAATATTCTATATCTAATGTCAAAGATGTTTAAGTAGCGAGGAAGATAATGCTTTAATAGATTTAATATTTAGATCTTTCCCATTCTGAAAAATCTGTGATAAGATAAATGTTAACCAACTTTTTAAACCTTCTTGGTATTTTAACCCCTTTCCCACCCTCCCAATTCATTGTGTATGGGGAAAAGTATGATAATTTAAAAGCAGAAGAAAAAAAAAAAAACCCTCTGGCTTCTTGGGTTTGTTTTCCAAATGCCTAAATCCTTAAGGAAATGGCACATGCAAAGTATTTAGAAAAATTGGTGGGGGCATAGGGGAACTCCTTTCAGAGGAGAAGATTACCTTTGATTGGGATTAGGAAAAGAAAGAAGTGGAAGGGATGTGAAAGCAGAGAGGTTGGTGGGGAGCTCTGTACCTTGCAGGATGCTGAACATGGCACTGGTGATATTTCTCTATATCCTGTCTTCCCAGGTTTGTTTATTTCTTTTTCACACAGTTATATTCAACTGTGTACTATTAACCATGACCACAGTTCATTTCTTCGGCTACCCCACTGATGCTAATGCAATTAATTCACAGTCACGTACGGATATGAGAGGTGGACCATTTATGTAAAGAAGGCTGAGCACGGAAGAATTGATGCTTCTGAAGTGTGGTGCTGGAGAAGACTCTTGAGAGTCCCGTGGACAGCAAAGAGATCAAATCAGTCAACTCTAAAGGAAACCAACCCTGAATATTCATTGGAAGGACTGAAGCTGAAGCTCCAATACTTTGGCCACCTGATGCAAAAGAGCCGACTCTGGAAAAGATTGATGCTGGGAAAGATTGAGGCCAGAAGGACAAGGGGGCAACAGAGGATGAGATGGTTTAATGCCATCACTGACTCAATGGACATGAGTTAGAGCAAACTCCAGGAGGTGGTAAAGGGCAGGGAATCCTGGCATGCTTCCATGGGGTCACATGGGATCACAAAGAGTGGGACACAACTGAACAACGACACATGGCCAATTTAAAGCTGACCAAGCCTTCTAGAATGCTTCCGTATAATAAAACACCTTAGAAAACACTGCAAAATTACTACTTTTAAGTGTACCTGAAACCTGAAAAACAGGCCCAGTAGTTCTTTTTTAAATCATGAGGATCAAATACATTTATAGTCCTGGTAGTGTACCATGTAGTCTCAGATGGATAAGAAAGAGCAGGGATCTGTCTGATGGACTGTGTGAAAGCCCTTATGCAAGGAATTTCCTGGCTCAGAGTTTGGCTTGTATGTGCCCTTGATGGTAGTATCTAAGGCGGAAGCAGAGTTACCAGTCCAGCTACCCAAGGAACAGAGAATTAAATCCAGACAGCTTCAAGTTTCGGCCAGGAGGACTGATTCTCCACTTTTCACAAAGGCAAGTGTGCGGGCAACCCGAGACTTTGGGAAAAGACAGATCTAAGTAGTGAAAAAACATTCTGTTTTAAAGCCTTCAGACCATAATCACCAAAAAGAAGGAAAAAAAAAAAATCAAATGAGGATTGAACTCAAGAAGTCAAGTTGGAAGTAAGACCCAAGGAATTTGCTACTTTATGTTGAAAGGAGACAGCCATTTTAGCTTATGAAAGGCAACCAACATCTTTCAAAATAGGCCAGAAGTGAGCTGGAAAGACTTGGTTTCATGGTCTTAAATGGCAAAGGGTAACGGACCGGCCAAGCCAGTGCTTTAATGGAGCTGCTTAAATAGCAGTTTTGCCCAGTGCGAGTCACATGGGGGAGGGCTGGTGAAAATAACACGGTTGCTGGCCAGCCCTTCCATGGCGCAGAGTTGCCAAGGAAAGAAATTCAGGGAGAGCTGCCAACATGTGAGAGGCCATCTCGCTCCAGCTTCCCTTTTGTCCCAGGGAAAGACCTTTTGGCAGGGCTGGTGACTTCAGGAGACCACCAATGAAGACAGACACATGTATCATGCACAGGCAAGAAGACAGGGAGGGACCGAGACACTGCCCATCACGCCTGTGGGCTCCCGCTGTGGTCCAGCCGGCTGATGCTGCCAGCAGCGTGGATTTCTCCTTTCCCAGCAACACAGGGGCAGAAGATGGAAGGGGCCGAAAACTTTTCAAGAAGGCTAGGGAGTTATGGAGAAGACGATTTAAACAATGACAACTATGGTCTTCAACCATGAAAAGTACTCCATCAATGATCTACTAAGGAAATCTGAATAAATATTCAGAAATCTTTGAAGCCAAAGACTAATCACTTCAGTTACTACCCAGATTTTCTTAAAGACGGAGCATGCTGATAAAGCCAAAGGTAATTAAAACATAAAGCAAAGGGGGTGTCAACACCCTAATAGTCGCCCCCACTAAATGTGAACCCAAATGCCTCAAATCTCTCTTCTGCCAAAATTCTAATCTATCCCCATGTAGTAATACATGAAAATCAAAGCAGAGGAAGTCAGAGAACCAATCCCTCTAACATTTCAAGTCAGATCACCTGTGCTGGGGGACAGGAAGTTTTCATTTTCACTGAGCTCAACTAAAATAAACCTGTTACTTGAAGACATGAAAATAATATGATCTCATCTTCCCTATCTGAGGAAGGTCATAAAAGTTGCTTTCTTCCCCTTTCATGGGAGCTCTTTCTGCAGTATATTCTCCCCAACAGGAATTACAATTGCACCTCTGAGGTTTATATTGTAATTTCATACCAGTTTTGTTTGTTTATTTGTGTCATGTTCAGAAGTATGGGACATAGCTTTTATTTGGCTCTGATACAAATCTATAGACTTAAATGACAATCACTTCGTTTACAATGTGGTGTAGAAAGACTACAAATTGTTTGCAAGACCGTTTCTATTAATTAGGCAAAAGGAAAGCAGGCGAACCTCATCCCCTTGCCTTTATTTTTTTCTGGTAAACACTAAATAGACATCAGAGTCTTTGCCCACTCCCTAGAGTCTTCTCATAAACTGAAAGAAATCAAGAGCCTGAGTGTACCTTCGAGCAACTGTCCGGCTGTTCAATTGTTCCTTATCAGCCATCATCAGCTTTTCTGTAACAGCCCAGGAACAGGAGTATAGAACAAGCATTCTCACAGACGGCCCTAGGTCTGCAGAGGGCTGAAGCAAGGATCATTAACGCCACTGACATCACTTTTGGCAGCCAGAGAAAAGGGAAAACCTGTGTTTAATCTATTTCCTACTCACCACAAGTTTTAGTCGGAGTCCCCGATAATATGGGTTGCGGTTGACTTTATGGAAGAACTTGGTAATGCAAGAAAAATGTACTGAATTGAACAAGCATCTTTCAAAGGAACCACGAGGTACCGCAGCCATGAGGCCCTGATCTCCCTCCTGTAGGTGTTTTGGTCATTAAACTGGCCTAACAGAGAACAGGGCCATTGCCAGCTGGTCCTAGGAAGGTCAAACTCAGTAGAGGACTTTCCCTACTATACGCATCTGATTAACATCTCCTGAAACACATCATTGTAAATCACAAATAAAAAGGATTTAGCCTTTGTCTTCCTTCTTTTTGCTTTGAGTATATCAAGGGGAAGTGTTGAGGAGAATTCATCTGGGATTTTTGGCACTTAAGTATGCGTGTGCATGCTCAGTTACTCAGTCATGTCTGACTCTCTGTGACCCCAGGGACTGGAGCCCGCCAGATCCTTCTGCCCATGGGATTTCCCAGGCAAGAATACTGGAGTGGGTTGCATTTCCTTCTCCAGGGGATCTTCCCAACATAGGGATGGAACTTGCCTCTCTTGCATCTCCTACATTGGCAGGAAGATTCTTTACTACTGCACCATGTAGTTAAGTGAGCTATTTTTCTTTTTTTCCTTAAGCAGCCTAAATAATGAAAAAACACTCTCTGAAACCAACTGTTTCCCTTGAGTTGCCGCTACCTGAGTGATATGCGAATACCCTGTAAGCAATCTTGAGTTCTAAAATGTAGTTTAGGACACTCCATCCAGAAAGGTTACTTTGAGAATGAAGATAGAGCCATTACATGGTTGTTGCGTTTTTTTTTTTAAAGACTGATCAATTTTAACTCAGGACTTATTTCCAAGTTAAACTTAAAAAAGAAAAAAAAAAACTAAGAATGTACATTCTGTTCTCCTGCTTCTCTTCCCTCCGTAATTTTGGGCAAGTTACGAACTCTTGTAAACCTCTGTGTTGTCACCCATAACATAGGCTAACAGTGCCCATTCTAGAGTCATCTCTTGAGGTTCAACAAGATAATACATGAAAAGTTCTCATCATCGTGCCTCACACATAATAAGCCCTCAGACATTAACTCTTAGTGCTATTCTCATGAAGAACTAGAAATCCTTAGATCTCATATCTCCTTCTGATAATCTGAATACATAGCAGCAAAAAATGTCCCGGTGGGAGAAGGAAGCAACAGGGAAGCCACAGACCAGAGGGCGGCCAAGAACCGAACTGAAGTCAAGATGAGGAGGTGTCTCGGGAAGAGAGGAAAGTTACTTCAGAGAGAAGGTGGGTATGGGGGAAAGGCCAGAACAAAACATGAAAGTAGTAAAAGTAGTAGTAGCAAAACGCAAAAATAGGACCTTGTGAGATGAAGTCCTTGATCTTTAGACAAAAAGCCTTGTTTTCAGACAAGACAAAGACCTGCTTACCTATTGAATACAAAGGGGACAGCTCCACTGAACACTGGGATAAACAGCACCAACAGGTCTTTGAGCAGCTCTTCAGTGGATGCCATCTACAGAAATGTCACAGAAAGGCCACTTCTGCTGCTTGCCAGGAAGAAATTAGAAGCTTAAAGATCCCCACCCTATCTAAGTCAGCTAACGAAAAGACTTATACATGAAAGAATTTACAAAGAGTTCTCATGAAGAGGCTTAAATGGATGTTCACTGGGACTCTTAGGCACTCTCTGCAGGTACTAAAGCATGTTTCTAATTGTTGGGGAAGGGACTGAGTGGCTGTTCTTTCCGAATTCTTTTCCCCAGTCTCTCAACTGAACGGGAGAGTGAGGCCAATGCTGCTTCAGGAACTTGATGAAAAACAAATTGCTGCCAGATGCACATGTCTAATTGTTGGCAGCTGGAAAAGGAAGGGAAGACATCAGAAAGATGATCTGGAATAACTGATAATGGACACATCACTCGCATCTCTAAGGTCTTTGAAGCAGTGATGCAGATTTCTAACCAACTGCAAACACTTCTTTATTGTCTTGGATAATGGGGCAAAACTCTTCCAGTGGGAAAGGGGGGCTGACCCCATGCACTGGCCCCAAGCTCCTGGTCCTCCACTTTCATCTTTCAAGTCTCTCCGCCACTGTGCCCATTCTTCCCTCTTTTCTTTCATTATCAGACATCTCAGCCTTGTCATTTTTGACTTTGAAAATGATATTTGCTGAAAATTCCCTACCAGCATGCTGAATTAAGTGCTTCATGCCAGTTCAGGGCTGAACTAGAAGCATTCTGAAGACAGTTGGGCCCAGTTTTTCATGAAGATGTAGTGACAACTCTTAAGGAATCTTTATGAAGAATAGTTATTGGGGGCTCTGAGGTAATCACAGTCCCAAAGGAAATAAATGGGGTCTGTAAAGGTGATCCCCAGGCCCACTGGGGTACCAGGCAAAAGTCACCTGGACTTTAGCTAAAAGGTACTTGTGAGGCTAAGCCCATTTCTCACACCTGAGACCTTCTAGCCTCCATGTATTCCATGAAGTCTCTAGAGCAATAATTCTCAATTTGAATGGGTAGGGATAATGCCCCCCTCAAGGGACACTTAACAATGCCTAGAAACACTTTTGGTTGTCACAGGTGGAGTTCGAGTAAGAGAGAAGCTGTTGGTATTTAGTAAGTAGAGACCAGAAGTGAAAAGTGTTAGTCGCTCAATTGTGTCCAGCTCTTTGCAATCCTATGGACTATAGCCTGCCAGGCTCCTCTGTCCATGGAATTTTCCAGACAAGAATATTGGAGGGGTTACCCACTCCCTTCTCCAGGGATCAAACCCCAGTCTCCCACACTGTGGGCAGATTCTTCACCATCTCAGCCACCAGGGAAGCCCAAATGGAGACCAGGAATATACCAAATATCCTACAGTGCACAGGCCACCTGCGACAAAGAATTGCTGTTATTGTTTTTTAATCACTCAGCCGCGTCTGACTCTTTGCATGGGATTCTCCAGGCAAGAACACTGGAGTGAGTTGCCATTTCCTTCTCCAGGGGATCCTCCCAACCCAGGGATCAAACCTGCATCTCTTGCCATTGGCAGGCTGGTTCTTTACCACTGTGTCACCTGGGAAGCCCACAGCAAAGAATCACCTGGCCCCAAATGTCAGTTGAGCTGAGTCTGAGGAAACCTGTTCTGAAGTTATTGCTGTAGCTGAGGAAATGGAGGAAGACATACACATGCTTATCAGCTGTTTCTGGAATTCCCACCAGTTTTAGGGAAGAATCGGAGGGAAGAAGTGCTCTTGGTTCTGAGGCTTTATTTCTGACTGTCACACCATGACCTGAGTCCCAAGGGTGCCTCCCAATTTATCACTGATGGGAAGTTACCTCTACTGTGTCCTGCAGCCTTCATGACCTAGAAAACATCTAGTTAATCTGATTAACCAGCCCTACCCCGTGTTTGCCTCTGTCCCTGCTCCAAAGGAAAATAGGAATCTTCTGGATGCAACGAACAAAGCTGACTGAAGAGGGGCGATTAGCAGGATTGCTGAGGCCAAAGCAACAGACCTAGGGGAAGACTGTCACGGTGTGATGATGCTCCTCTTCTGACCCACAGGAGAAAGATCAACCCCACAAGGAAATGCATCTGAACACTCCCAGGTCTGTATCTCGGCCCAGCTGAGACAGGACCTTCTGTCTGGACTTATGAGTCGTTTTATCTCATTTTGCCTCCACAGTACAATGAAGTGGAGAAAACACCTCGTTTTCACAATCACTTGCAAAGCTCCACTAGATAACAAGAGAAGGACATTGTGAAGCAGAAAACAGTTTCCTTATGTGGCTTGTGACTATTAGTCCTGCTCATTGCCCTTCAAATATCTGGGAGGGGAAAAAAAATTAAGGATTAGGTCCCTTCTATTCCAGAGTTAATCAACTTTTAAATTAAAGCCACTAACTTTGCTCTCTCAGGGGCGACTCCTAAGTCACAAAACTGTTTCCCACACGTTGTTCTCACTTTATGAAATAATATCCACCTTGGAAGATGATTTATTACCTCCCCCCAAAAAAGTCAAAGTACAAGACTGAGATAGAAACAGCAACTGGAATTTCTAAATATAAGATGTGTTCCCAGGAAGACACTTTTAGGCCTGTTTTCCCTCAACTTGAAGAAAAATAACAGGAGGTGGAGGAAGCGGGCGGGGTAGATGTACCCGCATCCATAAGAGAATTCAGGGTTCAGAATTCTAAAATCTAGACCATGAGCAGAAAGAACAAATTGATTTCCAGGTAGTTAAATACAGATTTTTTTTCTGATAAAACTTCGTGATAGTAATAAGAACAGATCCTCTTTTCAATACTGGCCCCAGAAGCCGCTAAGGTCCTAAGATAACAGAGAAAACAATAGCTTCTATTCTTTCTTGACTGTAGTCTGAGCTGCTGACAAAATGTCTTCAAAATAAAACCGAACCACACAATTTCACCATTACTATCCACCAGCGACAGGCTATAATTAACACTTAATTAACAGCTCTATGATGAGCTCTGCTGAATTCTGCTCAAAAAATTGCCTTACATTTTTTCCATAAAACCAAGTCACCAGTGGACAATGGCCTACTTGTTTACTTGGCTTCTCCATGCTTTCCTTCCTCAAGAATCAGTTAAAGAAGAACGGACTAGGTTGAAGTCCAGACCAAGACGGATTCTTCAGAGATGCTTGTCTTCCGACTTTTAGCTCTCCTCACTCCCAACCATCAGCACTTCCTAACAGAGACCCTAACACAGCCACTGACTTAACACACATCGTGTCTTCTTGGAACCTCCCTAGCGAACCTCCAGTAGAAATAAAAGCCCTTGCAGAGTCTTTCAACAGAGGTGCAAGCACTGGGAACACCCAGATCCTTGCTTGCTAAGTCCGATTCTACAGGAATTAGCTAGAGAAAGTCAATAGGACAGTGACTTGAGAACCACTGCACAAAAGTAAATAAGCTGGGACCCTTCTCCACGGTAGCCTTCTGCCCCTGCCTTTGGCCATTCATTCAGTGGTTTATTAGCACTTGTTCCAGAGACAGAACCAGGAAATATAAGAAAAACTCAACAAAAAGTAAATTCATACAATATCACATACGTGGAATCTAAAATATGATACAAATAAACTTATTTACATAAGAGAAACAGGTTCATAGACTTAGAAAACCAACTCATGGTTACGAAAGGAGAAAGCAGGGGAGAGATAAATTAGGAGTTTGGGATTTGCAGATACACACTACTATATGTAAAACAGATCAACAGCAAGGTCCCACTGTTTAGCACAGAAAACTATATTCAATATCCTGTAATAAACCATAATGGAAAAAATATGAAAAAGAATATATCTATGAATCACTTTGTTGTACACCAGAAACTAACACAATATTATAAATCAACTATACCTCAATTTTTTTTAAAGTCCACTTAGCAAGTTTTTCCCACCTGAGAGTTCTATCAAAGTGGTAAGGAGGATGTTACAATGAATGACTAAGCAAAATACACAAATGGATGACAATTATCCCAATTTTTGTTTTGGACACCCCATTCCTACAGGCAGCTTCCACTGCATGATCAAGTCACTGTATAAAGGTCTCTTGGATTAATAGGAACAGAACAGTCAAAGCAGTCCCAGGCCTGATATTATGGGGACTTCCCTGATGGCTCAGCAGATAAAGAATCCACCTGCCCATACAGGAGATGCAAGGGACATGAGTTCAATCCCTGGATGGGGAAGATCCCTTGGAGGAGGAAATGGCAATCCACTCCAGTATTCTTGCCTGGAAAATTCCATGGATAGAGGAGTCTGGCAGGCTACAGTCCAAAGGACTGCAAAGAATCAGACACAACTGAACGACTGAGCACAGTGGTACCTTGACCATGCGGTTAGTTAAGAGTTAAAATAATCACTAAATGAGTTGCCTGAGCTCACAAAACTGGATAGTAGTAGCATGGAGGTAAGATGGAATCTCTCCATCCAAATTCTTTCTAACCATGAGTCACTGAACTCTCAATAGCCCAACTCTTTAAAAAAGCAAAATAGAAAAAGAAGATAGCATAGTATTCCATATATATATGTGCAAAACAAACTCTGTGGCAGTCCAGTCACTCAGCTACAAGCAGGGGGTTTCTTTAGGTGATGGATGCTAATACGGAGCAGAAAAAGACCCCTCTAAAGCCTCTGAAGACTATACATTTGTTGTAACTGAACATTACACAGCAATTTAGTTTGAAATCTTTTAACATCATGGGTATGAATAGGAACTGAGATAGAAGAATACTTGCTAAAAATATTTCTGCTTTTGCAGTACCATGCCTGACTTTGGCCTCCACTGTTAAGGCATACTAGAGAAAAGTACAGAAAAAATAAATCACAAAGAGAGAAAATAAAGCAGTGCTTGTCTCATTTTAATGTGCTGAGGGTCTCCTGATGATCTAGTTAACAATAAAGATTCTGAATCTCTAGGTTTGGAGTGGGGCAGGCCCCAGATTCTGCATTCCTAACTAGCTCCCAGGTGATGCCAGGGCCACTGACCAGAGGACCACACTTCAAGGAGCAAAGGAGTGGTGATAGTGGTATAGTTGTTAAGGTGCATCTCTTTTGAAACCCCATGGACTGTAGCCCGCCAGCTTCCTCTGTCCACAGGATTTCCTAGGCAAGAATACTGGAATGAGTTGCCATTTGCTTCTCCAGGGGATCTTCTCGACATAGGATTCGAACCCACATCTCCTACATTGGCAAGTGGAATCTTTACCACTGAGCCATCAAGGATTACACACTGAATCAAAATATGCTTCCACTTTCCCCGTAAGAAAATTAAAGATACCAAGGGAACATTTCATGCAAAGATGGGCTCGAGAAAGGACAGAAATGGTATGGACTTAACAGAAGCAGAAGATATTAAGAAGAAGTGGCAAGGATACACAGAAGAACTGTACAAAAAGGATCTTTACGACCCGGATAATCACGATGGTGTGATCACTCATCTAGAGCCAGACATCTTGGAATGTGAAGTCAAGTGGGCCTTAGTAAGCATCACTATGAACAAAGCTAGTAGAGGTGATGGAATTCCAGTTGAGCTGTTTCAAATCCTGAAAGATGATGCTGTGAAAGTGNGTTCATTGGAAGGACTGATGGTGAAGCTGAAACTCCAATACTTTGGCCACCTCATGCGAAGAGTTGACTCATTGGAAAAGACCCTGATACTGGGAAGGATTGGGGGCAGGAGGAGAAGGGGACAACAGAGGATGAGATGGCTGGATGGCATCACCGACTCGATGGACAGGAGTTTGGGTAAACTCCTGGAGTTGGTGATGGACAGGGAGGCCTGGCATGCTGCAGTTCATGGGGTTGCAATGAGTCAGACAAGACTGAGCAACTGAACTGAACTGAACTTCCCCGTGAGCATTAACTCATCCTCCAAAATCTCTCTGAAGAACAAGGATGATTCCACGTGCTGGTATCTCATCCCTAGAACCATCGATGTGTGCAGAGGAAGACCCGGAAGTAGCACATTGGATAGCATCAGGGGACGAGGCAAAGCCACCATGACTTAAAGGAATCAACATTTGAGAAAAAACTGAAAAATAAGCACAAAAAGATAGTCTGTGTGTGCTAATAATTTCCATTCGGGTCAACAGGCAGTAGGAAATTGATCCCCATTTCTACAGAAAGGCAAACAGCCCTGAGTCAAGAATATGGCCATCAGTCTGATTGATCAGGTAGTCAGTTATCAGATTCCATTTCCCTATCCATGAAGTTTCACAGGAATGCAGCGCCTTCATTATTAGATGGCAGCTTCATTCCCTGGGCTGGACCCTGTGCTCTGACCAGGAGGTACAAGTTTACTGGTCTGGAACAGAAGCCAAGGCAAGGCAAGGATAGATTTCTAGTGTCTTGAGGAAATAGCAGGAAAATGATGAGGTGGCCAGAGATAGCCTCCAAGAGCTAATTCCATGGGGCACAGCAGTTCACATGCCGTGCCTTTCAAACAAGTTGCTACCCCAACCATTTGGGACAGAGAGCGTATTTTGCTAAGATCTCTGGGAGACAACAGGAAGGGAAACTGCTGTCGGACCCACGTGGACATTGCACCGTGGAAGACTTTAGGGCCCCAGTGCCACCTATCGGGGACGCAGGCACCTGAACCACCTCGAATAACATCACTGAGTTTCTGGTAAAATGCCACTAAAAGCACCTAAGTCACTAGCCTGTAGCAAGGCTTAAATGAGAGGGTGACTATAAAACATGTGACACAGACTCTGACAATTGAGCCAATTACAGAACAATTCATTCATTCCATCCAGGAGCTAGAAGCCACCAGAAACCATAATGGGAGGGGCACAGAAGAGGCCACAGCCACCCTGACACTGAAGCTCTCTGCTCTCAGTCATGCCGCAGACACGTTTGCAGAGGGGAATATCTCAAAAAATGTTGTCATGGAAACTCCAACATTTACACTCATCATATGACACCACTAGTCTCAAATTAGGAATATCTCCCAAGTTACAGCTCTTTTAACACTGGGTATGAAGGCATTGGAGAAGGAAATGGCAACCCACTCCAGTGTTCTTGCCTGGAGAATCCCAGGGATGGCGGAGCCTGGTGGGCTGCCGTCTACGGGGTTGCACAGAGTCGGACACGACTGAAGCGACTTAGCAGCAGCAGCAGCAGCATGAAGGCACTTCCTATGTGGTTTTGAACTTACAATTTAAAAGCTGATCCATTATTAAAATTGATTGTCCTTAGTGAGTATAAAGCACTTTAAGCTTTATTAGTTGAAAGGAAAAACTACATCTAAGCATGGTAAGTTCACACCATATTCCATATATTCCATGAAGTTTAATTTCCTAAGACTGTGAAAAAGCTTCATTGACTGACTAATATCTTTTCCCTAATAGTTTTTGAGGTTTCTTCTCTGCAACTCTCAGCTTGATTTATCAGTGTTTAATACATAATTGGCACTCAATAACTGTATTATCTGAAAAAGTATCTATATAGGAAAATCATAAGTACTCATACACATATTCTAAGACCCAAAAGACTTAATTAAGGGCAATTTCAGCCAAAGAAGAAATGGATTAAGTTTTTGGAGGTTTGCCTCACATTTGGCAGTGAGTAAAGTCGGGGTTTATTAACCTTTTAAAAGTATTATCCTCTTTTGCTAAACAAAATAAAAATCTCAACCAATTTTTTAATGCTACGAGATAAATATGGCTAAGAAAATAAAGAAATTTTAATCTCAATTATAACTGATTTCAAATAATACAAACTCTTGTCCTCTCCTTCCTCCTCAAGTATTTAAGCAAACCATTCCTAGAGTAAAGATGTGGTATATAAAATTACCAAGTCCACTAACACACATGAACACATCACAGTAATTTAGAGTCTTCATCAACAACATAGCCACCATTTGCTTCATGTCAGGCACTATATTAGAGGTTTGAATATGCATTATTTCATTTAATCCTCACAGCCATCCTAAGATTGTTCTACTATCTCTGTTTAAAAATGAGTAAACTGAGGTTCAAAAAGAATGAGTAAATTCCTCTAGATCTCAAAGATAGTAAGTGAGGCAATTTGGATTCAAAGCCATGTTCTTGATCATGAATGTATAGACAATGCTATAAAAAGAATGGGTGGAAATGCTGTCAAACCTCTCATCTAAATAGAGGCCACTAGAACATACAAAGTTATTTTTATAAAAGGAAATGAAGAGTAAGCTTCGTGTTTACAAAGGGTAATGAGAAATTACATAGTGAAATGCCTTTCTGATAAATCTATATGAAATGAGCTAGAACAACATTTCACATAATAGGCACCTGGATATCGGAAATGCCTTCACTTCTGGAAAATAGTTTGCAAAAGAGATTGTCATCATAAAAGCACCACTTCATCCCTTAATTCATGCCCTCCTAGAAAAACAGTAAATATGAAGTCTCTCATTCCCTGGAGAGCCTAGACAGTGGTAGATGCAAGCAACTGAGTGTGACTGATAGATTCTGACAAACAAACACAAACAGAGCCCTAAGGTAAAGAGTGAGGCCTGACATTTACTGGCCTCATAAAATAGAAACCCTTTTCACTCTAGGATCATAGCTCTTCTGGCCCAATGCTTGCAGCTCAAGATCTAGTGGGCTCGGGGCTATTTTTATCTGACAACTTTTCCTTCAGTCCCTTCCATCCTTTATTTAGAAAGTCAAAATAAAAACCAAAAAAAGTATACTTATAGAGCCATAAGCCATATACTAGAATAGGTAAAGAGAAGTCCTCTGACATAAAAAGCCAAAAAAGAACAGAAGATGAAAAAGTAAATCATAAACAGCTGTATCTCCCCTCCCAACTGTTTACATTCTTAGACATCCACTTTTCAAAAATATTCCCTACGTAGATCAAAACAGGCTGTACTCTGAGAAGGGGCAAACAATGACGTTAGCTTTAAGATATTACAAAGTTTACATATAAACAGAGCTGAGTTTATGTGCCTTATTCTGGTTGTCGAGAACAGATCTGAAGGGCTCAAATAGAGAGCTATCATTGTGTTAATTATCTGTCTACAGAAAACTCTAAAATACTAAGGTGACCTTTACAATTCTCTAGCTTGAGTGTATGTTCCCCATTTACAGTATAAGATACTACTAGCTTCACCAATCAAAATAATCCAAAAAGCCTGCTCAAGTTGAACTTGGGTAGCACAAGCCCTGGCTGACGGTGAATGCAGTTACTGGGGGCACTCTGTCCCTTCATTTCCCATACTTTCCTCCCAACTTCCCCCTTGCCCTTTCCCCTAATCCCTTCTACCTATCTATCACTCAGAGCCACCCATAAATACTTCTCAGCATTGATATTGATACTCATCACTATTATTGGCCCCATACCAAACCACTGTTCAGATTCTTGCCTTTGAGAATTACAACACGAATCCACAATTAACGAACCCTAAGGCATGGATCTCCCCATCCCATCATCACCTATGCACCTGGAAGAGGAGAAGGGAGGACTTCAATCTCTAAAAGTCTAGTTTGTTACATTCTCAAGACACCAGCAGTTGGCAAAACCTCTTTAAAACACGCCATCCATTCACAGACCTCGTGGCATTTACTTTGAACTGTCCCTATCAAAGGAGAGACTTCATTCTAAAATGCTCCAGCTTTAACTGAAGACAAGCCGACTCCATCAGGAGTAGCCAATTAATGACAGCCAATAAAAAAATTCAGGTAGATAAAAGATTTGGCTGTCCTGAACTATCATTTGGAGAACTATCATTAAGAAATCATTTATCCTATACCCACGTGTCTCAGGTATAAGCCAAGGTTAATCACCAGCTTCATCTTTCTGAGAAAGATCTGATGTCAAAATCTGGCATTGATGACCTCAATGAAATCAAAACACTTGCTCCATGGAAGGTGGAGAAACAGCCCTCAATATGCATTCCTTGTCAGTGAATCATGGTTGCCCAAAAGTTTCCAAGGACTGTTTGTCAACATTAACCCTACAACAAGGTCAATGTCTTGACATCCAAAAAGGTGGCTCCAAATGTTTCACACCTAGAGGTTTCATGATGAATAAACAAAACCATATATTCCATCTTTAGAATATCAGTGAAAAAAGGTAGTTTTGAAATCAGATGACTTTATTGATCAATTATACCTTTACTGATACATTACAATAGCAAAGTGAATTCAGACTCAATGGTCCAAACAACTCCGATAGAATTACAAGGAAGCACCAAATTGACTCCTTTAAGATATAATGGTTCCAAGAAGGCTTTTTATTGATCTTTGCTGCCCAGAGTAATCACTGAAAGGGTTGGCTTATATATATAATTTTGCTAAGGAGAGAAGCGAAAATGTCTGTAGAAGCGTCAATGCTCTGGAACAGAAATCTTCTAATCAAAAATGTTATAATTAAAAAAAAAAAAAGATATCGGAACTTCCCTGATGGTTCAGTGGTTAAGATTTTATGTTTCTACAGCATGGGTTCTCCCCCTGGTTGGGAAACAAAGATGCTGCCTACCCCATACAGTGTGACCAAAAAATAACAAATATATTTAAAAGAAAAAAAATATGATGGTTTCTCTCCTTAATAGTCTTCAGAGAAGGAAACCACATATAACCAAAGAGAGGTCTGGAGGACTGTATCCTTATTTTCAATGCTGAAAGGCAGGTATGAAGTGAAGCGAAGTTGCTCAGTCGTGTCCGACTCTTTGCAACCCCATGGCCTGTAGCCTACCAGGCTCCTCTGTCCATGGGATTTTCCAGGCAATAGTCCTGGAGTGGATTGCCATTTCCTTCTCCAGGGGATCTTCCCAACCCAGGGATCGAACCTGGGTCTCCCACATTGTAGACAGACGCTTTACCATCTGAGCCACCAGGAAAGGCAGGTATAAGAAGTATAAATTTGATTGTTTATTAACTGTTACAATGAATGGGTCATGACAATGACTCCAAGTAATACAACATTTGGGGACTTAAAATATACAGTGAGAAGTCCTAGCACATAATGGCTAGCACCACTTCTGCAGACCTAGTCCTGGATATGCAAAAAGCCAGCAGTTCTAAAACATGTTCTACAGAACAGGCGCTCCAAGAGAAAGAAGGTTCTGTGGCCAATGACACTTAAGCAGCATCTCCCTCTTGACATTAGAACCTTCACATTTTGTTTAACCTTGTGTTTCCTAAACTTCTGATCAAAAAATATGTAGATTTTATTTCACACTAATGACTCTAACATCCTGTGAAACACACTTTGGAAAAGACTATGTTAAAAATTCCAAGCCCCCTCCCCTGTCCCCACCCCTCACAAAAAAGCACTTGCTCCTGAACTTTGCTATTCAAAAAATATTATGATGACACATCAGACAAAATAATATACAGAGATAAACTAAAGGAATGTATTGGGGGATGGAAAAGTTGATAAAAAATTAATTGAACACAAAAATATACTTTGAGGGTATCATATCTGTTTTTTATTCCTAAATTCCTAATATCATTTGTAGTCAGTAATTTACAATGTGACATGCCATATGTCAAAAGTATTATTTGCTGCTTTGACT
Organism: Neotragus pygmaeus; assembly: GCA_006410875.1. Classification (NCBI taxonomy): domain Eukaryota; kingdom Metazoa; phylum Chordata; class Mammalia; order Artiodactyla; family Bovidae; genus Neotragus; species Neotragus pygmaeus. The sequence goes on along the minus strand of SJYV01053472.1, from coordinate 762,918 downwards.
TTTGAAAGAAAATGAATATACAGAGATAAAATGAAGAGTGGAGACAGCAAAATTCCTTCCCTAATCATTTCTAGACTTGATTTGACTTCAGAAAAACCATCCTTTAGTTTTCCTGGTTCATGTGTGAAAGGTGTCTTATTTTTACCTTCATGGCGTTGGTGGATAAAGGTCATATAAATGAAATGGTTTATTACTGTACAAATAGTTTTAAATAATAATTGAAGAAATACAGACAAAAGTAAAAATATTTCACATTGCTAGAAAAACCAAATCTACCATTAGTCTCCCACTATGACCAACCACCCAGGATGAGTACATTTAACATTAAAAAAGAAAATTAATGACAATATCATATATTATTTCAAAATATTAAACAGAATATATTATTTTTAGCCAAAATAGTTTCTCAAGATACTGCTGGGTATATTGGAAGAATGTAAAGTCTGAATGTTTAAATGTGAATATTTAGATGGGCAGAAATTTTACCTTATGAGGTTAAACCTTGATTAATATAGAAATAATTACAATGACTCAGACTATGACTTTGATCCCTTTCTTGGCTTCCAAAAGGCTGTGATGATATGTATATTTTCTAAGATACCTTTATGTATATAAGATAAACTCCCAGAAATATGGAAATGAAATAGAGCATAACATTTTATAGGAGTAATCAAAAAGGCAACGGTGGCAGGGAAGGGAAGTTAAAGCACCAGATGTAAATGGCAACAGCCCCACAAGGGCTGCTGAAGACACAGCCAGAGAGGACACAGTCAAATCGAAGATGCCTAAAATGTCCAGGGAAGTGAAATTTTTGCAACTCTTCTGATAGACACAGGGATTATCTTGAAGATATTTTTATAAATCCCTGTAGCAAAAATGCTCAACACACATTACAAATTATTGTAGCCAATAATTGCAGAATAAGAGAGACTGTGCAATTATACATTCACTTCTGTTTGTGCCCAGAAGATGACTCATAGAGGCCCAGTGGGAGATCATGTAAAAATAAGCCCTAATATCCAAAACTGCCTGTTTCAGGGGAAAAAATATTACACAAGGCTCAAAGCACAAAGTCACGACTAGTAAGTAATATTCATTAGGCACTCATGTAGTACGGAAATCCAAATGCTCATTTATAAATATGAGATAAAGTTGCTGTATTTTTACAAATGAAATGCTGGTAAAAGTTCTTTTCACAAAGCAAAATACCTTGTTCAGAGCATACTTTTATGGAGGTCTGGAACAAATGAGCTATGGTACCTGCATGTAATAAAGGGGCAAATGAGTACTGGGTTCTTGAGTTTGAAATTACAAAGGTTTTGACATCGCCAGCAAAGCATGGCAGCTGGCAAACATTCCGAACCATGAACCCACCAAACAGCAGCTGAAGCAAGCCGCATTCCAAAACCCTACAACCTCTTCTTATAATGTAGTAAAACGCTGATGTGCAGGGAAATTTATTTTCTCTAAGGCTGAATGAAGATCATGTGAGCAGAGAAGAGCTCATTACAAACAGAGCAGAGACAAATTTTCATATGTATTTTAAAAGTGAATGAAAAATAACACCAAAACTTAACAATTTTCAAAATTCATGTGAAGGCAAATAAAAACCATTTTTAAAATCTAATTTAAAACATGCCATTTCCTTTACGCTAGTGAAAACTCTAGAGACTCGAACGTCACAATAAAATGTAAATACGCCATGAATCATGAAGCCATGAAAACACACTGAGATGTTCTGTCTTCTAGAGATCTATTAGGACTCATACGTAGGCTTAGACAAGAGAAAAGTCATTCACAGAATAAGCCCACCCTCCAAACAAAAGTCTTCTCCTTTAGGTGCATAAATTAAATTTGGAGTTCATTTTGCTTCTTTTATTTTTACATTGTTTTGTTGTCTTGTGCCCTAAAGACAAAATTAAAAGTTAACTTTAAAACCAAGAATCCCTAAGTGGCTTTACGAAAATGCTGTCTGAAATATTATTTCAACAAAAGGTAGCATCTAGAATCTCTCTATTCCTTGGAGCAAGTTGAAATAACCAGTTAGTTTATAAAATGTCAGTAGCAGAGAATCTCAGGAACAGCAAATCTAATGGTGTCCGGTGCACACTTCCCTACAAAGATAAGCAGTCATCCTTTTTTTCCCCTTCTTAATCTGCTGTGGCTCCATTAGTAAGCCCCTAAAAATGTAACCTGGCATTTACACTCTTATCCATTTGGAATGTCTCTACGTCAGAGGAAAACCCTCACCCCTCTATGAAAGATGAACAAGTACACAGCTGGTGGAGATCTGGGCACGTAGGAAGGAACCCTGCTTAAGTGCCTACATCCACATAGCTCAATGGTTAATCCCACATATACCCTCTTCTTCCCACCTTCCGATGAAGCCAGCGAGGAACTGTTTTTTTTAATCACTAAATCCTGTACTATTGTCAGACACCTAACAATTCTTTTGTTGAAAAGATATTGCAAGAACAAAGCCTGAAAACTCGCCATTGAAGCTGTCTGAAGTCCAGGGTGCTAACCCTCACTAGAAACCTTGGAAGCAAATATGCACAAGGTTAAGGCCAGTCTTGTGAAAGGAACATTGTGAAATCTAATCCTGCACCTCATCCCACCTCCCAGCAGTAGACTCACACATGTGCCTTGCAGTGGAGATTCGGGAACTGCTGAGGTTTTCCACACTGCTTCCATGAAAACCAATACTTCTAGGTTTCACTGCTGGCTCGCGATGTGAAGCTAAACTTAGACATCAAGCTGAGTTCTCTATCAAGCTACAACATCTCACTGGCTGTGGACAGGAATGCAAACGTACAGACAATTCCAATTAACTATTGGTTTTAAAGAGCAAAGCAGGGCAATCAAACCCAACTCTCCAGATAAGTTAACTACAACAGCATAACTGCTTTGGAATGCTTTCAAAGCCTGGTGGGCTATGGTCCATAGGGTTGCAAAGAGTCAGACAAGATGGAAGCGACTTAGTACACATGCACGCTCGGTATTAAATTTAGCTTTTGTTGAACCTGAGGTTTTGTCAGTACAACTACAGGGGGTGCTATTTATACCATCATCTGTATGAAACAGTCCCAAGGACTGGTGATCAGGTGGTTGTGGGTTTTATTAAGTCTACCCAGAGGTATACTTGAAAATTATCCATTTTATCTCTGATACTGTGCTTATGTAATTCTTCCCAGCCACTTTCTCCACGCTCGTCAACTGTCAATTACAGTGATAAAGTTTTGCTTCTCATCTAAATTTACACTAAATAAAGGTCAGTTGAGGTTTCAAAGAGCCTCCTTCTTCCCACCAAGAATCCTAAATTGCAGATAACAGGTTCTAAAATTTGAACAGAACTAAGATTTTACAGGTATTTCAATAAATCTGAAATTCTCCCAAGCCAAGGAATTTGCCCAAAGAAGTGGTGTTTGATCTAGTGATGTTCTAAGTTGTCAGCCTTGGAACTTAAATGACCGTTTCATTAATGTAACTTGGAAATAATGATAGAGCCATAAACATGGTCACAAATAAGAGAGGTTGCCAAGTGACATTGCTTTCCTTCGTAAACTACAGGAACATTAAGGTTTATCATTAGTTTAAGCAAAGACCCCTGATTACTGGCTTGTACAGGCACTTCATTCTGATTATCCAAAAAGGATATAAGGGTGGGCAAAAATGACTGATATGTATATAAGGCTGATCTACAGTCCTAGATCCATATAATTCTTGCTTACTACAGAAGCACTCTCAATACAATTAGAAGGCTCCCTAAGGCTCACGCTCTTCCAACAACTGGGAATCATTTTCCAGAACAACAGAGGTTTAACTTTGGTTTGATTGATTAGTAAAATTTTTAAAAACCTTGCTCTTCCTGGTAGAAAAATGCACTATTATCATCTGAATGTAGCATCCTGACTCAGAATCAATGCCCAGAATTCTTTGGGAAGCCATTATGTCTGCCATAGTGTACTAATAACTGAAGACACATAATTCATGTCTCCTGTGATATAGCCATCTAAAAAGGCATGAGACCATAGAAATGTAAAAACAAGATAAGGAGCAAAACATTACAATGTAAATTTTACCAAGAGGTCTACCTACAATTTCTGTTGCAAGACCTCAATTCTGTTGCTACAGCTGGAAAGCAACCACAGACAATACATATATGGGTTTAGCTGTGCCCCGCAAAACAACAGAAACAAGCGATGGTCAGATTTTAGTCTCTAAGACTAATTTGTTGACCCAATCTAGTATGAAGTCAGTAAAACCACATATTTCACTGTAAATCAGGAATAAGAATACAAAAGAAAGAAAGAAAGATAGGGCTAAGTCATGTCCGACTTTTGCAATCCCATGAACTGTAGCCCACCAGGTTCCTATGTCCATGGGATTCTCCAGGCAAGAATACTGGAGTGGATTGCCATTTCCTTCTCCAGGGGAACTTCCTGACCCAGGAATTGAACCCAGGTCTCCCGCATTGTAGTCATATGCTTTACCAACTGAACTATGTGGGAAGCTTTAAAGAATACAAAACAGACTGCACATAAAAGCCAAACTGGGGGGTGAGGGAGGGATGGATCAGGAGTTAGAGATTAGTAGATGCAAACTACTATATACAGAATGGATAAACAAGGTCCTGCTATTTAGCACAGGGAACTGTATTTGATATCCTGTGATAAACCATAATGCAAAAAAGAATATATAGGGAATTCCCTGGTAGTCCAGTGGTTAGGACTCCATTCTTCCACTGCAGTGGGGCTGGGTCTGATCCCTGGTCAGGGAACGAAGATCCTGCAAGTTGTGCAATGTGACCAGAAAAAAAAAAGGAGAAGAATGTGTGTGTGTGTGTGTGTATACTGAATCACTTTGCTGTACCGTAGAAATTAACACAACCTTGCCAATCAACTATTCTTCCATAAAANATCCCTGGTCAGGGAACGAAGATCCTGCAAGTTGTGCAATGTGACCAGAAAAAAAAAAAGGAGAAGAATGTGTGTGTGTGTGTGTGTATACTGAATCACTTTGCTGTACCGTAGAAATTAACACAACCTTGCCAATCAACTATTCTTCCATAAAATTTTTTTAAAAAATCAGCTCCCAGTAACAACCCTACAAACCAAAAGCACCTTTCAAATGCAAGGAATCAGGTAAGGAAAAGAGCTAACAAGTGGTCTGCCCAAATATAAATAGGTGTGGCTCAGCTGGTAAAGAATCTGCCTGCAAGCGGGAGACCCCAGCTCGATCCCTGAGTTGGGAAGATCCCTGGAGAAGGGAAAGGCTACCCACTCCAGTATTCTGGCCTGGAGAATTCCGTGGACTAGTCCACGGGTCGCAAAGAGTCGGACACAACTGAGCGACTTTCACTTTATTCTTATGGAATATTATAATGCTATTTCGATCACCCAGAAGAGAACAAGACTACCTTCAGAAAATTCTGTGTCTTTATCTTTCTTTAAATGTGTTTGTAGTAAAGAAAGCACAGAAATTTTCTGAATGGAAAGATAAAAGGGAGAAAGAGACCATATCTTCAAAGGCAAGGGATGAAGATAGTGTAAGGAATAAAGAAGCTTTGAAGACCACATGGCTGAGGCACTTACACTGGAGGGTCTTGTTAGTTTTAAATTCACCATTCTCTAAATATTTCCCATACCAGTCTATTTTCGGCTCCTTTTTATTCAAATGACTACATTTTTAGGGTTTTTCTTTTTATACCATATTGTGGTTTCTTCAGTCTCGAAATTATGCAAGGTTCTCTATGAAGGCTCTCTGGGAAGGCTACTATGCACATTTATGACAAAAATATGACAAACAAAATCCATGAGAAGTGCCAAAGAGCCACATCTCAGATCCTGGTGGTTCCCCCACTTTGAATGCTAGCAAGACAATGAAATGAGCCATTCATTGAGCGTGACTTTCAGAGGATACCATCTGCTTTCTCTCCCTCTCTAGCACCAATGATCCAAAACATTATAGCACATTTGATTTCTGATGGCCAAGATATCAACACTTTTGTGGTCTTTCTCTCTTGGTTTCTGTAAGTTATATTTCATTTGGAATTATTCATTATCCTCACAATAATTTCAAATCAATTTTAAATGTCATCAAAAAGGACCTTACATAAATCCCCCATTCACAAAAACTCTGACTTCTGAATTGGATTTCTCTTTAGTAGTACCAAAACTATTCTTTTCTTCTTTGTCAATACTAACAGTGAACCTCAGGACATTTAAGATATCCTACTTAATATAAAAATCTTTGAAACAGTCACTTAGTAGTAAGAGCTTCAAAACTCATTTATATCAATGTCGTACAATATATGAGCCACAAAATACTAGTACTAAGATGAAAACTCTTGACATAACTTTGCAAAGGAAGCATGGATAACTTTTAACAGTACACAATCCAGTATCATTTTTACCCCATTTGAAAACAAGTTTTATGATTTTTTTCCCCACACCAGATTTTCTAAATAATATTTTGCTTTTGCTTTTATTGTACTAATTAAAGTGTGTGCTCCTTTGGTGTTAACAAAGGATCACTAAAGAAATGTGACAAAGATTCAAATTTTAAAATATGGATTCTTAAAATTGGACTCCACAAATCTAACACACAAAGACTGGGGCAAAGAGAGAACAAATGAGAATGTTACAAATCCAGAAAAGGAGTTGAGGCAGCAGATCACGGCATTGGCATCATGGCAGCATCATCTCTGTGTGAGAATGATCTATATAGTCATTATATAGTCAACTTATAAATTCACTGTTATAACTCATAAGTGTTGTGTTATAAGTTCAGTGTTATAAGTGTTTTAAGATATAAGTGGTATAAGTTCAGTGTTGAAGTTATCAAGCTCTTATGCTCATCTGTACATATGTGAGGGAAACCTTGGTGGCTCAGTTGTCTAAAGAATCTGCCTGCTAATGCAGGAGATGCAGGTTCGATCCCTGGGCCAAGAAGATCCTCTGAAGTAGGAAAAAGCAACCCAGTCCAGTATTCCTGCCTGGAAAACTCCATGGACAGAGGAGCCTAGCAGGCTATGGTTTATAGGGTCGCAAAGAGCTGGACACAAAGACGCACCCATGCATACATACATGAGCAGATCAGAACCAGATGACCTGCCTAACTGGTTTTCCTACAAGATTATGCCCCACATGCTACTAACGAAGTGCTCCCGAAAAATCTTAAAAATGCAACCAACGAGTGAATATAACAAAAATAAAGCAGACTCACAGACCTAGAGAACAAACTAGTGGTTAGCAGTGGGGACAGGGAAGCGGGGCAGGGAAAGGGCAGGATAGTAAGAGGTGAAACTACTAGGTAAAAAAACAAGCTGCAAGGATATATTATACCACAGGGAACACAGCCAATATTTTATAATAACTATAAATGGAGTACAACCTTGAAAAATTATGAATCACTATACTGTACATCTATAACTTAATACTGTATAGCAACTATATGTCAACAAAAAAATTAATTAAAAAAATAAAGACCTAATGGGGCACAACCACACTGACGTGATGGTTACAGAAATGCCATCACTATAACGCTTAGAACTCTACTGCCCAAATTTTGATTCTTGGTAATTCTCTTCAAAGCCAAGAAAATTCGCTTCTATTTCCATTTCCTTCCCCTTGGAATATATCCCTATCTACCTCAATCTCATGCTAGCACTTCATCAATTCATATTTCTTTCTTAGGGGAAAAAAAAATCTGCTCAAACTTTCCTCCTTCAGGAAACACACAGTTGAGCTGACATGAGATAATCCCTTTAAGATCTAAAATGTCATTGACTAGTAAGTAGCAAGCTCTTCATGAATAGCTATTTGTTGTCAAACTACTTTGGAGGGTCCTCTTGATGCAGCTGTCTTCAGGACTGGTTCATATCCAGCACTCAGGGCCAGGAGGAATTTTGATGGGGGCGCTGTGAGAAATCGGCAACTTGCTTGTGTTTGCTACAAAGCTGGCTAGCATCACTGTTCCAGAACAACCCATGAGCACCAGTGGCCTTTCTTGGGCCCAGAGGAGTGAAATATCCTTGGGGCTTTGCCACCTGCTTGTTTAACAACTGGCCTCGCAGTTCTGAAACAATAAGAAACTCCAGCTTCTACTGAGCAAAATGTGGGGAGCAAAAAAACGGGCTTCCCATGACTGTCTTCTACCACACCCTCAAAAGGAATATGTATGATGCCAATATCAGCTGAATCTATCTGGTACCAGAATAAGGTCATTTTTAAAAGTAAAATCTATTTAACACAGGGACCTGATTTTCACAGTTAAAAAAAAAAAAAGGTGAGGGAGAGGTTGAATGGAATTATATATTGGAAAACTAAAATATTGGACATATTCAAACTAAAATATATGAGAAAGAGCTCTTTTATTCTATGCTTATCAAAAAAGCCTCAGTTGTATCTACTAGCAAAGTCTCAGAATGAACAGACTATGATTGAGTGTTCATTTGTTGGATTATTTGTCCTTCATGTTTCATCTTTGATTTCTTGTTTGGTTTTCATAGAACAGTCATATAAAGGATCATTTCTATAAAAATAATCAACGGCTTCACTAGTTTCCCCAAGGGCCTCTCTTAATCTGATAGCTTTACCATGTGCATTAAAAGTACTAAGAAAATAATTATCTTTGATTTGTTTCTTCAACCATTGACACATCTGATTCTGCTAGATCTTATCATTGACTCCCTGTGAATCCTAACCTTTCATTGACTGCATGAAATCCTGCCCCTTTTGCAAAATGTACGTTTTCAATGTTGAATATAATAATGGAGGCACAGTCCCTGCTTTAATGATCATTGCTGTTCAATCACTAAATTGTGTCCGACTCTATACGGACTCTACCAGCCTCCCTTCCTTAGTTATTTGTAATGTGATTATAACTCAGATTTCTACAAATCCATTTAAAAAGAAAAAAAATTCATTTAACTATGTTGTTGTTTAGTCGCTTCAGTCATGTCTGATTCCATGCGACCTGATGCACTGTAGCCCACCAGGCTCCTCTGTCCATGGGATTACCCAGGCAAAAATACTGGAGTGGGATGCCATTGCCTTCTCCGCCAGCTGTCCAGAGCAGCTCCAAATAAGAATAATCACAGAATTAACACCTTAAAGTACACAGCATATCCAAACATCATGAAGTTACCTCGGCCAACATTTTCCAGGAAGTAGGTAAAATCCGATTTAAAGAAAGCAATAAAAGTCAGTGCTAACTCATGCTACCTGACTGGTGCCATATGTTTCCATGATAGGTTTTAAATGTCACAGAAAGAATGCTCTGAAAGTAGGTGTTGGAGCAGACTAGTCTCTAGCATACAAAAGATTAAAGGATTAAAATGAACTAATACTGCACTTCCTAAAACATACAGATTTCCACTCAAGGCCAGTCAACTGGCAGCCAAGTGATACCAGTGAGTCTAAATTTGGATCTCATCATCTAAAAACCACTTAAGATAAAAAGAGTGCTGAAATAAGTACAAGTACTAATAGGGTGACATGGATTCCAAAACAAAACAAAAACAACCGAATCAAGGTATATAAAAACTAGGTTAGTTATTTACAGTTGGTATGCCTGTTGGAGGCTTATATCAAAGCTCCTACCCCAGAAGGAAGGGCTTTTTTCATTCCTTTTTTTTTTTGGGGGGGGGGG
>SJYV01053472.1:708513-753141 GCA_006410875.1 Neotragus pygmaeus | reverse complement strand
TCCTTCCCCAGAGGGAAGGGTTTTTTTTTGGGGGGGGGGCCGGGTGTGGGGAGGGGATATTGGATGATCTCTCTTGGTTTATTTTTTTATTAATTATTTTAATTGGAGGGTAATTGAGTTGCAATGTTGTATTGGTTTCTGCCACACATCAACATGAGTCAGCCATAGGTATACATATGTCCTCTCCCTCTTAATTTCCCATCCCACACCTCTAGGTTATCACAGAACACTGAGTTTGAGCTTCCTATGTCATACAGCAAATTCCTACTACATACAGTCATGTATATGTTTCAATGCTACCCTCTCAATTTATTCTACCCTCTCCTTCCCCACTGTGTCCACAAGTCTGTTTTCTATGTCTGCAACTCCATTGTTGTTGTTATTGTTCAGTCACTCAGCCATGACTGACTCTTTGCGTCCCCATGGACTGCAGCATGCCAGGCCTTCCTGTCCCTCACGATCTCCCAGAGTTTGCCCAAGCATCTCCATAATGACTCTGCAAACTAGTTCATCAATACCATCTTTCTAGATTCCGTGTGTGTGTGTGTGTGTGTGTGTGTTAGTTGCTCAGTCATGTCTGATTCTTTGTGACCCCACAGACTGTAGCCTGCCAGGCTTCTAGAACCCATATATATATGCGTTAATAATGCCATTCTATACAGAAGAATTTGGATCTGGCTTTAAAGAAACTAGAGAGGCATGTCTTACAAGGAATGCGTCAACAATCACCAGGTAGGCAGCTGAGCATCCAGACTGGCCTGGAACCAAGACCAAACTGTAGTCATAATATTCAAAGGACCCTTTTTGGCCAATGGGCATCCCAGGGGCCTGAGCAGTAGGCTGCAATGGCAAGATGGAAGAGGAAATCTCCTGAATGCACCCCTGGGTGATGCTGGGAATGAACATAGGAAAACTAATCTAGGTCACAGGTGGCTTTAGTTCCTAGCTAAGGGATCCCAGCTAATTGGCTCTATCAAAAGAAGAACGCCATAGAGCAGAACTCCATGTCTCTGCAGTAGGAAACTTGGTAGGCATGTTGGGTGGTCCTGGCACATATGCTAATCTTCTTAGAGGAATTCCCATCACACTTAGAATGAATCCAAATGACTCACCACAGTCTATCAAACCCGCCAGGATCTGGCCCTAAATTACTAGTCCAGGCGCATCTTCCACCCCTCTCTCTGCCCCTCTGGAAGCACTGGAACATGCTAGAATCGTTTCCATTGTAGGACTTCATCTGCTGCTGCTCCTCCTGAGAACAGTCCTCACCAGCACAGTTTACACAACTTTCTCCTGCACCTCATTCAGGTGTTTGCTCAACACTGCCTCCTTTTCTGACTACCCTTATCGAAAACAGCCCACGCTACTACTTCATCACTATCACTATACACTACTTAATATTCTCTGCAATGCTTAGTCTCTGAAATTACATGACTTTTGTTTGCCTGTTTATCATTTGTCTCTTCCACTGTGATCATATGTACTCCATGAGGACAAAAAAGTTGTCACTCTGCCTGATTCACTAGAAAATCTCCATTTTCCAAAAACATATCTCGGCACAGAATGGATAACTCAACAAGTAATTGGACACATTTCGATTGCATTGATATAAATACATTTTATGACGTAATAATGAAAATAAGCAAATAATCACTGATAAGATGAAAACAACCCTAGTCACAGCCAAAGGGCTAATCAAAGGCAAAAGTGTTTGTGGACTGTATAATATGCCAAGAGTTGACAGGCAAAACTGCCTGCAGCACTCCTCTGTATTTGCTGACCTTAAAATCCACTTGAAACTAGGCTCTGGCTATTACCGATTTGGATGCCCTCAAAAGTTCACTAAGTTCTTGATTCTTCTTTAAAGTCATCAGAGCTGACGGAGGCAGGATAGATGGTACCTTCTGTGACTCGTTCTCCAATAGCATCGTAACACTTATTTGCATGACAGGACCATTTACACACTGTCTGTATTTTACGAAACTCTATTCAGTATAGCTCAATATTGTTTATGCAACTGAAAAGATAATCAGAACCTAGAAACTGGTACTAGAATTCTCCGAATCCAACGCTACCACCATCCCCAAATCACTCTGTGACCACAAGAATGCTCTTAAAAGCATTGAAGACATGCCAAAGATTGCAATCAATGGCACAGAGTCAGAAAAGAGTTATGAACAAACAATGAAACTGAAGTCAACTGAGGACATCAGCCCTTGCCCAGCCAAGGATGGTCACTGGCAATGCAGAACACAAACGTCAAAATCAGGACAGTCCAGGTTCCTATGATCAGTAACTGTCAAGGAAAAAGAAGCTCAATCAAGACTGCCCACGGTGACTCTGGGAAGTTCAAAATTAGACCAAAGCAGTCCAGGTCTCTAACACCCTGTGGAACCACTTCTGGGTCTGGCCTTCCAGCCAACCAGGCCATGGATGGAAGACACAGCCATGCAGGACATGTCATTTTAGGCTCCCTAAGAGTTTCACTGACTCTTAGGCAAGTAACTGACTCATTGGGAATGATCCTGATGCTGGGAAAGATTGAAGGCAGAAGAAGGAGATGACAGAGATCAAGATGGTTGGATGGCATCACCGACTTGATAGATAGGAGTTTGAGCAAGCTCCGGGAGTTGGTGACGGACAGGGAAGTCTGGTGTGCTGCAGTCCACGGGGTCACAAAGAGTCAGACATGACTGAGGGACTCAACTGAACCAAAGAGTTCCACAAGAGGCTAGAGACTTAACTTCCATTTGAAAAGCAACAACTTACCATTCTATCATTATAACATCAAAGTTGTCTAATAAAGTGATTCTTTCAGTGGTAAAAGGGTAGATAAGAGGATGATTCCTCTGGTCATTATCTCTAGAAAACTTTGCTTCTATGATTCTTGGAAAACAGGTGTGTACAAAAAGTCATAAGCCCATGGAACCGTCTTCCAGCTTTTCTGAATGAACTCGGGTCACACTGATAAAAAACATACATTTACCTTAGTTAAGACATTATCTACCATTGATTGCCTTACTGTTATATAAGACATGCCCTTTCAAGTTGTGTAAAATATAGCATCATGGTTTCATTTCTCTCCTATATGAGAACTACAGTCGCCGGGAATATACTCCTCTCCTAGAAAGAAAACAGGAGATTGAAAAAAAAGAGCACTAATAAAGTTCTAGTAGTCATAAACGCATTTTAAAAACTTTATGGTTAGGGTTGACTAAGTCATAGAGGCTCCTAGAGAAGGAAATGGCAACCCACTCCAGTATTCTTGCCTGGGAAATCCCATTTGTCAGAGGAGTCTGGCGGGCTACAATCCATGGGGTCGCCAAGAGTTGGTCACAGATTAGTGACTGAGCGCTCACTCAGGATAATAAGGGTTCTTGGCTGATGCTACCACAAAAAAAGCTGTGTCATCTTGAGCAAGTTATTCAGCTTCTCTGGGCCTAAGTTTAAAAGTGAAGTTGCTCAGTCCTGTACAACTCTTTGCGACCCTGTGGACTGAACCCTACCAGGCTCCTCCATCCATGGGATTCTCCAGTCAAAAATACTGGAGTGGGTTGCCATTTATCTATAAAATGAATGTTTTAAGCTTTATAATCTTTAAGGATGCTTACGGCCCTAATATTCTTAATAAACTCAAGAGACTCATACATGGTTTACATAATCCACTCTACATGGAAAATGAAATAGCAAAATAACTAAAATTCTAACTCCTGACCTTTGGGTAATTATAAATCATTAAGTAACTATGGTCGATGACTAGCTACAGGAGTGTGACACAGTTTTACACTTCCTCCAATTTACTCCTTTGTTCTCATTTGCCCCCTATTTTCTTTTTCCTTGACCAGTGGAGCTGAATGCCCCGAACTTTGGACTACAAATGCACCTAGAGAGCCCTTGAAATTATTGTTCTGGATAGCTAACTAGTATTGCGCACCTGAGCAAAGGAAGAAGCACGCCGCTGTAAACGCCTCTACAGTCATGTGTACCCTCCTGTCATTTTTTGTTGCAGTTGTTTAGTCACTAAGTCATGTCTGACTCTTGTGACCCCATGGACTGCTTCACACCAGGCTCCTCTCTCCTCCAACTGTCTTCCAGAGATTGCCCAAATGCATGTCCATTGAGTTGGTGATGCTATCTAACCATCTCATCCTCTGCCTCCCTCTTCTCTTTTGGCCTTCAATCTTTCCCAGCATCAGGGTCTTTTCCCATGAGCTGGCTCTTTGCATTAGGTGGCCAAAGCATTGGAGCTTCAGCTTAAGTCCTTCCAATGAATATTCAGGGTCATTATCCTACTGTCACTATCCTTCCCCCCAAACCATGACCTTGAAAAATGCAAGTCAGGACTAAGAATGTACTCACATCTAAATACCCACTCTCCCCTGTGGGGTAAAAATAAAGGGTAACCTTCAAAATCACAACATAGCCCACACTACCAAGGTCATTTTATCCCAGCAAGAGTAAATCCCATTCTTTCAGCCAGTTTACAGGTTCCAAACTTGCTTTCTTTAGGACTAGTAAATTGCACCATTCAAATTCTAAGATCAACTTTAACGAGTTAATCTAGTTCCTTCACTAAGAAGTGAGTCATACTTTCCTTTCCCCGTGGCCTCAAGATGGTCACCATTCTACCCAGCACAGCAAGGAACACCAGTTTTCTCTGGCAAAGGGTGCCAGAGTAGAGATATTTATCAACAAGAAACTGTGGAAGGAAACATTCAGTGTCACCCATCAGTACTTTTATTTTCCATATTTAGTGTATAAAAAAATACACAGGAACCATAAAATGCATGCACATACCTTTTAAAATTTAACAAATACACTGCAATCTTTAATCTGATTTATACTTTCAGCTTCTAAAATAATTTAGCCCACGTGTAGAGTTTCTTCTGTGCCAAACTAACAATTCCTAGAATTTCACAGTACAAAATACTCACGCTCCGAGAAACAAATATCTGAACTAGAGAGTCAGAGTCAATGTATCTTTTCAGGCATTCAGTCACAATATACTTTTCCAGTCAAGATGTATAGGAAGCTGACTGAACCTGAAAAGCACTTTGATTAAGGAACAAACATAAACCAAAAGCATCCTTGGGTTGTAAGGGCAAAAGAGAAGTGGAAGGATTTAAACTCAAACCACTGCAAATCTTAGGCTCGAAAGGCAATTCATAGTTTCCAATTGCACTTTTACTTGATTCAAACAAAACTGTGAGACTGGGGAAATACCACCATAGCCAATGTTATGGACCAGAAAATTGAGTCAAAGAAAGTTGGATCCCGGGAAGTGGCTGAATCAGGAATAAAATTCACATCTCATTTCCTGCCTATGCTGGTTCTATCATATCATTCAATCCTTCATGTATTATAGTCTACCTGGCCTTGCCTTGTAAACATATACAGAATCAACCTTATATGCACACACACAGTAGATGGGCCAGTGGGATGAGTGAACAGTAGTACAGGTTCTTCTCCTAGCAGAGTAAATGCTATTGAGTAGTAGGAAATGAAAGAATCTTATCAAGACAGGAAAAATGATGCTGGCAAATTCTCCCCAGACCCCTAAGCCCTCCTACTCCCCTTTCTAAAATCCTATTACAGAAGCTGATTACAAGAAATCAGGAAAGCAGAACTGAAACCAAAAGCTTATCTGACTGATAAGGACATACTTACACAGGATGCAATAAATTACCATTGCTTCCTGTTTTAAGTATTCTTATCTGGAGGACACTAAATTTTTTTTTTTTTTTTTTTTTTTTTTTCCCCACAGAACCTCACATTTAGGACACGTCCCAAAATAGGAGCTTCTGATCTTCAGCTGTCAGCTGAAATTGTTTCATAAATAGCCCAGCATATGTACTCTGGAGGCTTGCTAACACTCTAAATGCAAATATAGTCCAGTCACACCAATTCCTCTTAGACTTTGGTGGCAATTGAGAAGGTGCAAAATCCAGCAGCCCCAGAAATTCTACAGAGGACCCCATGAATGTCCCCAGTCAATGACCTCTGGACCTCTATTTGGGTATTTTTGGAATTTTGAAACAAAAGCCGTTAACAGATACAGATCCCTATTTTTTAACACGTGGTTCGTAAAGGAACGAAGATTTATTTCAGGTCAGTTAATTTTTAAACAAGTTTAAAAATAGTTTTTGCCCAGAGATTCATTTTGATGAAAAGGATGTGTTTAAGGAAACCCTTGGGTCCTATATTTTTAAACAACTTTTCCAGAAGCTTTGCTAGTCAACAAGTACAGACAACAAAACTGATTATACGGGAATGTGCTTGAAAAATTACACATGTAACCCAAAGTAAGAATACATGCAGACGCACACATACACAGTATAAGAGACGCCTAGCTATAATCTTTATGATCTAGTATGTCAGGAATTCTATTGCCAGAATTACACAACAAGTTGAGACCATTTCAGAAAGAGAGAGAGGGAAAAAAAAAAAATCAATGTCCCCCGCAGCCCCCCCTCCCAACCCCGCCACACACAAAAAAGAACTATGGCACATAACATAAATGGCCTGGGACAGTACCTCTTGTCTTTTGTGTCCTTGTCTTTGAGCAAAATATCTATGCCTTTATGGCCCTCTAATCACTCAGTGCTATGATTACCTGCCCTACAGCACACTCGCCCCAGGTGGGTAAAAAGGGGTTTGTTCTCAATGGAAGTCAATCTACAAGAGCAGCCTTAAGATTGATTTCACCTTGAACATAGTAAATGCACAAAAATTTTTGTTGGGTGTTGAAAAAACTCTTCAATATGCTCTTCGAGCCCCTTTTAGCCATTTGTTAAGTAACTGCCTTTTTTTAAGCCCAAGTGATAAGCACAGATTCCCACAGAGTGGCCCCTTTTATGAGTCTAGGAACAATTCTGCAATCCAGGAAGGAAAGCCCTGTCCCCAGACTACAGGTCCAGACAGGTATGAATTTTGTGGCCGTCTTGTGAAATCCATGTCTGGTGTGAACCACGTCTTGTGGGAACCACACTGCACCCAGACCAGGCAGCGGTGTCTGGCCAGTTCCAGATTCCTGTTGCAGAATTGACGATGATCAAGCTCACATGATCTGGATTATTGACTTGATTCTTTGACACCTGGGAAAGAATTATGATAAGGAAAAAAATGTGTTTTTAAAATATCTATGCTAAGTTCCTTCAGTTGTGTCAGACTCTTTGCAACCCTAACTATAGCCTCCCCCACCAGGCTCCTCTGTCCATTGGATTCTCCAGGCAAGAATACTCAAGTGGGTTGACATGCACTTCTCCAGCGGATCATCCCGACACAGCGATCAAACCCACGTCTCTTAGGTCTCCTGCACTGGCAAGTGGGTTCTTTACCACTAGCACCACCAAAATATCTATAGCTAGGCAATATCATAAAATATTCTTTAAAAGATTACTAGCGGAAGGATTCATACAACTGTTTTTAAAAATCCAAGTAGCTAGGTCCTTGCAGAAAGCGAGCTCAAGAAGGCGCTGGTGATCACAGTGGCTCCAAGGTGATACAAAAATCTATAATGTTCTGATTTGCATTTCTCTCATAACTAGCGATTTTGAACATCTTTTCATGGGCCCATTGGCCATCTGTATGTCCTCTTTCACACTGGCCAGAACGGCTATCATCAAAAAATCCATAAACAACAAATGCTGAAGAGGGTGTGGAGAAAAGGGAACCCTCCTACAGTGACAGTAGTAGCCACTATGGAGAACAATAGGGAGGTTCCTTAAAAACTAAAAATAGAGCTACCATCACCTTGAAATCCCACTTCTGGGTGTATATCTGGAGAAAAACATGAATCAAAAGTATACATGCGCCCCAATGTTCATTGCAGCACTGTTTATAATAGCCAATACATGGAGCAAATGTCCATCGACAGAAGAATGGATAAAGAAAATGTGGTACATATACACAATAGAATAAACTCTCAGCCATTCAAAAAATGAAACAATGCCATTTGCAGCAACAAAGACAGACCTAGAGAGCATCATACCAAGTGAAGCAAGTCAAACGTAGGAGAAATATCATATGACATCCCTTATATGTGGAACCTAAGAAGAAATGATACAAATGAACTTACAAAACAGAAAGAGACTCAGAAAATGAACTTATGGTTGCCAAGGGGAAAGGATAGTTAGGAACTCTGGGAAGGCCATGTACACACTGCTATATTTAAAATGGATAACCAACAAGAATCTACTGCATAGCACATGGAACTCTGCTCAATGTTATATACCAGCCTGGATGGGAGGGAGTTTGGGGATAATGGATACATGTATCTATATATGGCTGAATCCTTCACTGTTCACCTGAATCTACTACATTGTTTATTGGCTATTAGTTCAGTTCAGGGTTTACTTAATTGGCTATACCCCAATACAAAATAAAAGGCTTAAAGTTTGGGGGAAAAAAATCTATAATGGTCTGCTGTCATGGAACAAAGAAACATTGACAAAGAGCCGATTAAAATGGAAAGAACTGGAGAAACTAGCAAGCAAATCTCCAACTGTATGCTGGGTTGGTCTGAAACACTCTACTCCAGAATATTGACCAATTCTGGGCAGGAAAAAGATGCAGGATATTTTATAGATTTTGGGAAGAACCACAAAATTGACTAAAGGTTTGAGAAACCAGAATGCCAACTAAAATCTAATAATGGTTAATATAAAGAAAAAAACTAAAAGCTGACTTCACAAAGGTCTTCAAACACATGTAAGAAAATATCCCATAAGAGGTCAGTGGACTAGATAAACAAACTATGATACATCCATAAAATGGAATATTATTCAGCAGCATAAAGAAATGAACTATCAAGCCACAAAAAAGGACATGAATGAATCTTAACAAGCATACCACTAAGCAACAGAAGACAGTCTGATAAATAAATGTATGTGCTGTGTGATTCCAATTATATAACATTTTGGAAAAGGCAAAACCACAGAGATGTTAAACAGATCAGTGGTTTACCCCCAGATGCTGGGTATTAGGAAGAAGTTTAAAAAGGGAAGCACAGGTAATTTTTAGAATGAAACTATTCTGCATGATACTGTAATGGTAAACACAAGACAACAAGCATTTGTCAAAACCTAGAACTTTATAGCAAAAAGAATAAACCTTACGTGTATGCCAAAAAAAATTTCTTTTAATTCAAGAGGTCCTTGATTACAGGTGGAATACAGAATGTGATGGAAGCATCTAGATATATCACAAATGCATGAGGCAATCTCCCTGAGGCAGGTGGAGATATGAGGTGCTGACCTAAGTAACTGGAAATGTGGCAAAAATCTACAAAACTAAAGGCAAAAGAAACTGCACTCTAGTTGATGAAGTCATTTCCTATAGGGCATGTGTTGACAATTCTGACACTGCTACATACACGTATGCAGTGAAACTGAACCAGTAAGTACATGGATGAAGGATGGTGACAGCCAAGTTTCTCCCTGTTGGGATGGGAGGTAAAGATAAGCAAAGGGCAGAGGCTAGAATAATCCACCAATAATCTGATCAACAATGATCCATTGATCAGAGTTCACACATTAGTATGAACCCATGATCAGCTTAAGTTACTTACAGATGGTTACATGCATAAATTTTTACAGATATGTGTACATGTTTAGTCGCTCAATTGTGTCTGACTCTGCAACCCTTTGGACTGTAGTCTGCCAGCTGACTCTGTCCATGTGTATGTATATGTGTATGTATATGTGAATGTATATATACACACACATGGGCTTCTTTGGTGACGCTAGTGGTAAAGAGTCCACCTGCAATGCAGGAGATGCAGGTTCAATCTCTAGGTCAGGAAGATACCCTGGAATAGGGAAAGGCAGCCCACTTCAACATTCCTGCCTGGAAAATTCCATGGACAGAGGAGCCTGGCAGGCTACAGTCCATGGGGCCATAAAGAGTCAGACACAACTGAGCAAACACACACACACACACACACACATATATATATAGTCTATATATTATATATCATATATACTATATGTTATTGTATATATTATATAAAAAAATATATAGCATTATATACATCTAGGTTAATACACACACATACATTTCTTTGCTCTGACAGCTAAGAGAGCAAAAAAGAAATAACATTCCAGTAGCAACAAACAAATCTAGTGCCAAGATCTTGGTTTCTAACACAATTCTCCAGTAAAAGGAATCAGAGCTCCCTAGAGAAATGGNGCCATTGTGTATTAGTGTAAATACACCAATATCATTAAATAGTACACTTTAAAAGATGTGAATTTCATTTATCTATAGTCAAATAAAGCTGTTATTTTTTAAAAAGTCACACTACACAAGCATTTCTCCTATAAATAACATTTCCTACCTCTGCACATCAGAAGTCATATCAGAGAGATGGAGAACATCTTAGAGGTCATCTAGTTGCCTATTGATAACCAATTCTCAATTCCTGGCAGAAGCTTAAAATCTTATCAATCTTTAGGGCTTTCCTGGTGGCTCAGGGGTAAAGAATCCACCTGTCAGTATTAGAGACATGGGCTCAGATTCTTGATCCATGAAGATCCCACATGCCTCAGAGCAACTAAGCCCATGCATCACAATTATTGAGCCTGTGTTCTAGAGTGGGAGCCACAACTACTGAAGCCCACTAGACTTATAGCCCGTGCTCCACAACAAGAGAAGCCACCACAATGAGAAGTCTGAGTACTGCAACTAGACAGTAGCCCTCTCTCGCCACAACTAGAGAAAACCTAGTGCAACAATGAAGACCCAGCACAGCCAAAAATAAATAAATATATTCCTTTAAAAAATCTTATTAACTTTTAGGATAATGTCAAACAAGATCTATCTTTCCCTAATCACATTTTAGTGTAATGTTCACAAGTATGAAGCCCATGATTTGGATAAAAGGAAAGAATTCTAGTTAAATGTTGATCCAAAATTCCCTCTGAGGACTTCTCTCATGGTCCAGTGTTATAAATCCATCTTGCAATGCAGGGGACATGGGGACACAGGTTCAAACCCTGGTCAGGGAACTAAGATTCCACTTGCCCCGGGGTAACTATGCCTGTGTGCCCAACTACTGAGCCTGGATGCTATAGAGACCATGTACCACAACTAGAAAGAAACCTGTGCACTGCAGGGACAATTCCATGTCCTACAACTGAGACCTGACACAGCGAAATAAACAAAATTCTCCTTAGATTTTATAGCATATATATCCTGATGGAAAAAATTTTAATTATTTTACTATTATATATATATGTATATATACACATATTTATATATGTGTTATATATGTATATATATTTTAAAGCTAAGCAATGCTAATAAAGGAACATGGATAAATGTGTTGCACCTTTGATTCTACCTACATGTTGCAGGCTATTAGCTGTGAACTCTAAAGTCAACTTATAATTTATCTTCAAAAAGAGAGGGCAAATGCTAACTGATGGTTCCTTTCCTTGCTGCTCACCTCCTCCCCTCAAAAAAAAAAAACTGTTTTCATCAGGCACAGAGCCAGAATCAACTGAGACCAACTATTATTCATGCTCANCATGCATTGGAGAAAGAAATGGCAACCCACTCCAGTGTTCTTGCCTGGAGAATCCCAGGGATGGTGGAGCGTGGTGGGCTGCTGTCTATGGGGTTGCACAGAGTCGGACCTGACTGAAGTGACTTAGCAGCAGCAGCAGAGGAATGGATGATATTAGGACAGGGGCAGGAAATAAATAAGATAATCATGGAGCATGTTATAGCAATAGAAAGTAGAGAAATGTTTTAAAACATTCCTACTGGGTTAAAAATGAGCGATAAAACAAGGTTAGGTGATTATAAAAATATTCATGTGTTCTGCTCTCTAAATGGTTTTCAAACACCTTTAAATTTCCTGGCCACTTTAAAGAACCCTAAATGGTAAATTGTATTTGATGAATTCTTTTTTATAGAAAAGTAGGATGATGCAAAATTTCTTTCAGAGGAAACTGAGTGCAATTAAATGTCAGTAAATAAATATACATTTGAAACCCAGAAAGTCATATTCAGTGTAACGAACATTGTCTACTCACTGATGAAACAGTTCATGTTTATGGCTATTGTCTTCTAAGAATTTCTGTTGAAATTTATTTCCAGCCTCATTTCCTCTTTTAGGAAACAGCAATGTTGTTATGATTTCCTGTTTTATATTCAGCACATTTAAATGCATTGTTTTATTTTTTAATGCTTTTTAGAATCATACTGTACCTTACAGAAGTTTATATATATATATAAAAAATATTCTGATAAAAATATAATTTATATCTTCAATTTAAAAAGGACAAGGGCCTTGTTTCTTGTCATCACTACTAAAATCAGAGTGAGGGAAACAATCTCACATTTCCTCACCATAAAAACTGGTAACCACTAAAAAAGTCACCTCAAAATGGTGGAATTTACTCTTGTGTTGTATGGATATACCAGGAATATACCAAATATCCTTATTAGTAAATTACACAGTAATATAAAAATAAAAGCGTTTTTTCTCAAAAGTAGTTTCCAGATACTGGTCTTTCCTCCCAAACATTTTATATAAAGAATAGATGCAGAGGAAAGTAAACATATTAAATAATTTTCCATCAGAATTTTCAAACGAAACTTCAGCAAAGAATTGGTATGAGTCGTAACCAGTTTTGCATAATAGTCTTCAAAAGAACCCTCTTAAACAGTGAAAACTACTACCATCCAGTAAGTACCACGACAGAAGTTACAGTTCACAACATCAAAATACACAGGTGGCCCAGCACACAGTGGTGGCCACACGGTCCCAGGCTTTTCTGGGGCCTCCTGGAGATCTCACTCACCCCTCACACCCCNGTGAAAACTACTACCATCCAGTAAGTACCACGACAGAAGTTACAGTTCACAACATCAAAATACACAGGTGGCCCAGCACACAGTGGTGGCCACACGGTCCCAGGCTTTTCTGGGGCCTCCTGGAGATCTCACTCACCCCTCACACCCCTTCCCTGAGTGTCATCTGTTTCAGACATTGCCTTTCCCATAAGGCAATCTCTCCCAAGCAGACACACACCAATTTCAAGTCTTTGCTTCCTTCTGTTTCATATCCCGTCCCATGAGGTCAGAAAAATGTGACTTTGTTTCATTTGTGAGTCACAAGGTAACCTTGATCACAACTGAAAAGTCACAAGGAGTATAAAAAACATACTTAGATCCAGGCAAAAGGATGTGATGAGTAAAGTGCACAAAAAACATACTTAGATCCAGGCAAAAGGATGTGATGAGTAAAGTGCACGAACAAATCTATGTGAACCCNGTCTCATGAGGTCAGAAAAATGTGACTTTGTTTCATTTGTGAGTCACAAGGTAACCTTGATCACAAATGAAAAGTCACAAGGAGTATAAAAAACATACTTAGATCCAGGCAAAAGGATGTGATGAGTAAAGTGCACGAACAAATCTATGTGAACCCTTCAAGTCCATGAAAAGGGCTGGCAGTTTTTGTTCCTTCTCTCAGTGGGCCTTATTTGTCCCCCAAGGAAGATGATCTTTTGTAACCTTTCTTTCCTCAAAAAAAAAAAAAGCTCCATGAAAGCCTAAATTTTCACCTGTTTTCTTTATAGTTGTAATTCAAGAACTCAGGGATATGCTTGGCACTCAGGAGAAACTTACTAACTCCTTGTTGCATTAATTAACCAGAACGTTTGAGTCTTCAGCACTTCCCCACAGCTATCTTCAAGTCGGGTTATGATTTCTTCAAATTTCCAGGTTCAGTAATTACAACAGCTTAATTTGGGAATGAATGGAAATATTTAAGAAGTACTTACCAAGTGTCAGACAGTGGTAATGTAGCTAAGAAAAACTCTAACTCTCTGTCCTCCTGAATAGAATATGATTCTCTTCTATAGACAAATGAGGTGTTGGCACCTTTCCATACTGTGGTTTAAAAACATATGGTCCCACATTCATTCATTCAGTATCTACAACAAATAGTGTCGAGCAAATGCCAGAGGCATTGCACTAAGCATGTAAACCTTGTCAACCACCCTGGCAGAGAGAAAAATAGCCTAATTCAATACCAGACACATGCCCATTGAAAATACTTTCACATTTTAGAAAGTAGCATAAATGCCAACGTGACTATGTAGGACCAGGAAAATTGAAGTCCTATTTAAAATAAAATAGAACATATTTACGTTACAGATCTTGGGGCTTGTAGGGTTTTATATTAAAAACAATAAATTTTTGCTATCTATAAAATTGCTTCGATGCTAATTGTTAGCATAATACTTAAAACTTCAAGCAATGCTGAAAAAATTTACTATAATAGGTGATAGGCTAGTTTAGAACACACAGTCTAATCCTTTGGTCATCAAACTACCCCAGCTTCAACCAAGAGCAAAAACAGAATGCAAGAGGAAAGTCTCATATCTTGGCAATCAGGGTCAACTGCTCAGACCAAGGTAACTTTTCAGCAGAGTAATAACAAGTACCACACTGGCAAAATGCACTCATTTAAATTTAATCCCTTTCCCCAGACCTTACTCATATTTTAGTAGAAAGGCTAATTAGCAACAATATACTCAAGAGTAAAAAAAAGGATGAGCATGGGGACAAATTTGAAGGGTCCTCTATGAATCATATACTTAATAACTGGCCTCTTTTTGAAAAACAGAAGTAACTATGATACAATAATTATTTTTCAAATACTTTTGGCATTGTTTTTGATATCTTCAAACCTCAGTAAAAACGCTATGCTTTGACCTAGATCAGCAGGCTACAATTAACATCAGAAGAACTCTATTAGTAGAATAAAAGTTGATGAACTACTGTTGGAAGCAGAGAAATAAATCTTGTCAAAACAAAGCAAAATTTCTGTCAATCTTTCAAAGAATGGTTTGGGGGAGCAGAGGAAGTATGCAAGGATTTCAGACACAGCAATGACGCAGCTGTAATTAATTTTCCCCAAGTTTTCACATCCGGTCATATCAGACTGCAAAGATTCCTATAATTCTGTTTGATGATTTTTTAAATATCTTGTTAAATCTGAACTTGATTTTTAAAATATTTAGCAAATGAAAGGGTTTGAGGGCCTCAAAATAGATCCACAGTGTTGTCTTCATTTAGGATTTTTCTAAAGCTATCCTCTCCTTGGATTCAATAACTCTCTCCTTAACTGTTGATAAACAAATTTTTAATTTGGCAAGCATTTTGTGAGCACCACCACTGATACTGGAGTCATGAAATAATTAGTGAGCCTACTCTCAAATAGCTCACAATTTCTAGGAGGAAAAGAGGAGCATGAAACCAGTGATTCAAGCCAGGAAAGGGGTTTCCAGCATCTCTCAGGAAGGGGTAAACTTTCTGAAAGAAAGGAAAGAGACAGCGTGCTAGGTACACTGGCACCCAGGAAACCAAAGGCTCCAGATATTTTCTTTGATCAATTAAATGAATTGATTTTACACTGCAAATGCAATTTTATAGATGGTGAAAATCCATTCTGAACTCATCAGAGCTAAGAACTCTTCATTTATGTCCCTAAATACCTCCTGCCACTATTTTTTAAAATAATATTCCACAAGCCAAAAAAAGAAAAAGCCTGAAGTTTCTTTATCTCATGAGTAACCATGGAATGGTGTTCTATTCTTAGAGAAGAGATATTCATTTAAAATCCACCCAAAAGTACCTAGTGAATTAGATCAAATTGGGTGGCATGTGGTTTTGTTGAGTACTTGATGCTGCAAAGACACTTTGCAAGAGCCCAGTGGGGTGGGAAGCAGACTCTGAAGGCACAATGACATTCCTCTAGCGAGTTTCAAGCTGGAGGCTAAAAGCACCAGCCATTCATTTTTCCGTCCTGAGACACATTCCTTACCCAGTTCAAGGGCCCAAGAAACAAAAGCCTGCACACTTTCTGAAGGTCGTCCCTTGCGGGGACTTGTGAGGGACTAAGCCTGCAAGATATTTTTAAAGACCCAGTTTTAGGAATAGAACCCTTTTTATCAGACTGTTTCCTCTCCATAACCCTCCCCTTCACCTCCCCACACACAGACACACACAGACACACAGACACACACACACACACACTAAAGCTGAGGCAAAAGAGAAAGTCTTAATTATAATCTCAGTGACATCTAGGGTGCCCTACTAATGGAAGTAAAGTATTTTCAGAAATTAAGTCATTACCTACTCTTTTTAAAAAAAATGCAATGTTTATATTCCTTAACCTGAGGAATCGGATCAGGTTTGAAAGGAAGTTATTGTTTACCTGTGGTTTAAAGCATACACTGGAATTGAGCAGGGGGGAAAAACAGCGATCAAGGGAGGATTTGAGGGTTAGGTGGGAGTTGCCAATAGTGGGTTATAGATACCCAGCTCAGCCAGGCCCTCGAAAAACTTTAAGGAAGCCCCTCCCTTTCCCCCGCCATGACATACTTCCCATAGTGGCCCCATTTTGTTTTGTTCTGTAACCCTGGGAACATTTACGGCATGGGGATTCTGGTAAATGAAAAAAGCAAATGCTGACTGGTAGAACATCTGGGGCAAAGAGTTACAACTCTGCCTTGGCTTTGAGTGGGATGTTACCAACCCTTTGGGTTTGCTTTCCGATAATTAGCTTGTTCCCAGATCTGGACTTATACTCAGGTGGGAAAACCTCTTTTAAGCCATTTAAAAGTCTTTGACCCTATTTCGGTCATGGCTCTCCAGCTCTCCCCACTCAACTTTCAGTTCTCATCTGTTTCAGCTTCTGGGGTCTGTGGGGAGAGGGCAGTTTTGGTGAAGAGGTAGAGGAAGGACTGTTCAAGATGTCTTAAGCCCCCCTGGGCTCTAGATGCCTTTCCAGGACCACATTTCATTTCCAGTCCTATCTGAGCCCTCTGAGGACTATTAGAAAGGACATTCTCCAGTCTAAGGAAACATCATGAATATTTTTACCAACCACCAATGGCATTAAAAATATAGACAACAGCCTGGTATGAGAAACCCCAGTAGTCACATATTTTGTTTTTCTCAGAGGTGAACTTCTAGCTTTCACTCATCTAGCAAGAGGTATTAGTTCTTTTGAACTCAGAATTATGCGACTTCGGTGTCCAGAAACTCTTCAGAAAGATCCTTAACCTTTATACTTAATCCTACTACACTATATTAAGAACTAGTTATTCATTTAGTCTTAGAGAGGTTAAGGGCTAGGTGTCAAATGCTCAAGTACTACTATGAAAGTGTACTGGGGAAGTAAAGAAAGCTATAAAATCATAGCATGGGAAAATTTAGATACCTTCCCCTTCTCCATCAATTAGGAGAAATGCTTCAAAGTTAGAAAAAGAGACCATTTCCTAACCAATGCTTTTCTCCTTCCTGGGTTATGTGCTTATTTTAACCTGACGATTCAAAAGAGGCATGGAAAATAGAGTACTTCTCTTTTTCCCTTTAACAGGAACAAAGCATTGAATCCGCTGTAAGAGGTTATCTTGTCTGCTGTGTTCCTTTCCTGCAGAAATGTGAGGTCTGAGCCTGTTCTTCCATGGAAGACTGAGTTGTTGGGCATGTAACCAACTTTATATAACTAAGTTTCAAGATTTATGAGCAGCTCATCTCTGGAAAGATAAACAATAAAACAGTGTTGGTGGTGACCTCTGAGAAGACAAACTACAGGTACAGGAGTGGAAGGATGCCTTAACGGTCACTCTATACCTCTAAAAAAATGTGTAAACCACTTGAAACTTATCGCATGTTACATGCATTGCCTATACCAAAACAGTAAAGAAAAAAAAAGTTTGGATACAGCAAACTATCATAAAACCTGGTGGACATTTTTTTAAAAAATGCTTTTTTAATATTTCTAGAAGAAACTACTACAAGCGTGAAAACAAGTATGATTGCACACCATCAAAACAAAGAAAGAGAGAGAAAAGAGAAATGACAAAATCTCAAAAGAGATTATACTTCCCGCCAGAAGCAAGCTCAGGAACCAGAGATCAGAGGGTTAGAGGTTTTCACTATTAAAAATAAAAGCCACCCACCCAAAGGCAGGGGGGAAATGTCCTTGAATAATAGAGCTTCTAAGACCAAAAGCTATGGTTTTTCCAGTGGTCATGTATGGATGTGAGAGTGGGACTGTGAAGAAGGCTGAGTGCCGAAGAATTGTTGCGTTTGAACTGTGGTGTTGGAAAAGACTCTTGAGAGTCCCTTGGCCTGCAAGGAGATCCAACCAGTCTATTCTAAAGGAGATCAGCCCTGGGTGTTCTTTGGAAGGAGTGATGCTAAAGCTGAATCATGCGAAGAGTTGACTCATTGGAAAAGACTCTGATGCTGGGAAGGATTGGGGGCAGGAGGAAAAGGGGACAACAGAGGATGAGATGGCTGGATGGCATCACTGACTCGATGGAGGTGAGTCTAAGCGAACTCCAGGAGTTGGTGATGGATAGGGAGGCCTGGCATGCTGCGATTCATGGGGTCGCAAAGAGTCAGACACGACTGAGCGACTAAACTGAACTGAACTGAACATAATTATAAATGTGGTACAGTATCTATAATTTTAAATACAAGAAAAGTACTAGTATGAAAAAAGTTACAGAATATTTGGTGTGAAACTGACTTCAAGTTAATCCACCAGAAGCAATTTTCCCTTAATACAATTTCCAGTAAGTCTGTAACATGAGGAAATAATTGAGGAAATGGTTTTCTTTAAAACAAAGCAAAACAAAATGGTGAAGCGTTCCATTATACTAAAACTACCAACCTACCAAAATAAAAGGAATCATTTATATACAATACAGCTAAGAGACATATCTGATTATAGGAGGAGGACTGGAAAAGCATTAGGTCAATGAAGTTTTGAATGAGAGTCAATAGACTATTCTAATGATTTATGAAATCCACATGGAAGTGCCCAAAGGCTAGGACCTTCTGAAAGCACTGGCAACTGGTCAGGGAGGGTTACACTGGGTCAGCAAAGCAATGAACAGCTCAGACGACCAATCAAAAATCTGAAGCACAAAAACTGGACAATGCTAACTTCTGCCAGCAAGAGAAGCTTTGAGCTTTTTCACACAACCAACAGAGAAAAATAAAACCAAACAAAAAATTGTGCATGACTTCCTAGAGTTCCCAATTGGCCTCTCTCATTTCCTCTCCATTCATTCAAGTGGATACCTCACTGAAGGATTCTGATGGAACAACTGAGAAACATTATCCATAACAGACCACCAGCTCTATTCCAACAGAATAATGTCATGGACATGGATTGGTAAAAGCCTGACCTAAACTGTCAATAAGGAATCTTCCTACGAAGCAGGAGATAGGGGTTCGATGCCTAGGTCATGAAGATCCCTTGAAGAAGGAAATGGCAACCCACTCCAGTATTCTCATCTGGAAAATCCCAAGGACAGAGGAACCTGGCAGGTTACAGTCTTGGTGGTGGTGCAGTCAGTCCCTAAATCATGTCCAACTCTGTGACCCCATGGACTGTAGCCCAGCAGGATCCTCTGTCCATGGGATTTCCGAGGCAAGAATACTGGAGTGGCTTACCATTTCCTTCTCCAGGGGCTCTTCCCCACCCATGGATTGAACCTGGATCTCCTTATTGCAGGCGGATTCTTGACCAACTGAGCCACCAGAGACTAGTCTATGGGGTCACACACAAAAAAAAGTTGAACAGGACTTAGTGACTAAACAGCAGCATATTGTCAGGTGGGGAGGGGTGCTTCCAACAGCTGGCCTTAAAGTGAAGGAAGCAGCAGGTAACTTACATCCTTCAGTCAGTTCAGTCTTGTCTGACTCTCTGCGACCTCATGGACTGCAGCACGCCAGGTTTCCCTATCCATCACCAACTCCTGGAGCTTGCTCAAACTCATGTCCATCAAGTCAGTGATGCCATCCAATCATCTCATCCTCTGTCATCCCCTTCTCCTCCTGCCTTCAATCTTTTCCAGCATCAGGGTCTTTTCAAATGAGTCAGTTCTCCACATCAGGTGGCCAAAGTATTGGAGTTTCAGCATCAGTCTTTCCAATGAATATTCAGGACTGATTTCTTTCTAGGATTGACTGGTTTGATCTCTTTGCCATCCAAGGAACTCTCAAGAGTCTTCTCCAATTTACATCCTTACATAAATTTTATTTTTAAAAGGGGAGGAGGGAGAGGAGCCAAACTGAGTTTAGAGAAGGTTCTAAAAATTTAGACTGGTATAGTCAGGAAGGTTTGTCTTAAGGTCTGTTAAAACCTGAAAATGCTCCATCCAAATAAGAAAGGTTGAAACTGATCAGTCCTGAATCAAATCAAGAGTGATTCAGAAGGTAGAACAGAGCAGAATATTCTAAAGCACTTCATTACAACCCCAACAACAGCTTCTCCAGAAAGAACCCTCATTACGACTGACCCATTAAAGACTATGTCATTTTCTACAAAATATCACTATGTTTAGAGCTGCAAAAGAAGTTAGAATAATTTAGAACAAAATTCTCAAGTTACTGAAAAGGAAATAGGTCCAGAGAAATTAAGTAACTTTCTCAAGGTCACCCGGCTTAGCAAATGACACAGGCTGTGTTACAACCCAAGATCTCTGGTTCCCAGAAACTGTTCTTTCCATTGTATCATTCAATATGGCGTTAAATTATTTTCCAGGAATTTTAATAAACAAACAACAACAAAAAAGAATAGGGAGAGGGGAGGGAAATATGCCCTTTTGAATTCCAAGTGTCTTACTCTAAGACAATCTTAGAGANGTCCCAAAACATCATTTGAAACAACCAAAATTTTTACTGTTGATGCACACAATTAAATCTCTCTTCTCGAGAAAGAATCATGAATATAAATCTAAATATCAATCAAATGTTTTGCATAATATATATCCCCTAAAATCTTAGTTTGAATGTTTCTATACCTGTACCTTGTTCCAGAAAACAGCAAATGATATGGGTCAAATATTAGAATCAATAGGAATAGGAACCCAATATACACATGAATTTCTTATGGATGGGCACATATTAAGAAGAATAATGTAAAAGCACATTTGATGAAACATATATAAAAGGGTTATCACAAGA
The DNA here is from genome assembly GCA_006410875.1 of Neotragus pygmaeus. NCBI lineage: Eukaryota > Metazoa > Chordata > Mammalia > Artiodactyla > Bovidae > Neotragus > Neotragus pygmaeus. The sequence goes on along the minus strand of SJYV01053472.1, from coordinate 732,132 downwards.
TAATGTTTGGCAGAATAAAGTGTTTCCAAATGCTGGAAACGTCTACATTGCCAACTCATCACATTATTTGCAAACTGTACTCCTCTCCTCTTCCCACAATTCTGACCACCAGAAAAAAGGCTCAACAGAATGAAGGGCAGGCTAATTTCCTATTAGAAATGTTTTTCATTTTCAGTACAGCCTTAGCCACAGAAGACCCGAAGCCAACTTTCAACATTCAGTGAGGCATCCACTCTAGAACTTTAAAGGTAAACAGTAAATATCCTACAAAGAGGACAAGGTTTAGCCCTTACATTCAGTGCAGATGAAAACCAAACTCTTCCATCTCCCTGACTTAATATTTCTTTTCAACGTAAAAATGTTACGTAATTTTACAGATGTACAGTAGCCCCCATATGATCTATGTGGGGGTCTCTGTACAGGCCTTTGCAAGAACAGACAACTGTAAGGCTGACATGGTGGGATGAATTTTCATAACTCTTAACTCAATAATGGGTCCCAGATGCATGCAGACTTCACTGTGTAAAAGCAGCCATGCCTGTGAGGTGATGGGTCCATGTGTGGGTAACATTTCATAAATCTTCATTCAGAAACAAAATGTCACCAATAATTACTTTTTAAAGAGTCATAGACAGCTATTTCTCTCAGTCTGTAAGCCTAAAGCAAGCTCTTACTTCTGAATCTTTTTTGGGCAACAGGAATAAAAATTGATGTTTCCCACTACTACTTATGTTGCCTTGGTATTGTGAAATCACAGAACTAAAGTACACAGGGCAACCTGATAAGATCACCCTTAAGAGCTCTGAGAAATTACCTTTAAATGAAGGGCTTAGCCCCTGAATTAACAAATATTTTTTGTAGAACTGTCCCTTCTAGAGACTGACCTCAGTATATAGTCAAAAGAAAACTTCCATAAGGAGACCAAGGTTCTTATAAACAAACCTCAGAACTGGTATTAACAGGATATATGTCTTGGAAATACTAAAGTACTTCACTTGGGAAACTCAAGGGGAAAAGCCCTCTGGAGTGGCTGCTCCTACAGATTTATCTAACCATCAGGCACATGTCCCCTCCTGCGCCCAGACCTCTCCCTCCCAGGAGTGCACTCCCTATAGAAACAGAGGGAGGAGAGGGAAGGACCCAGGGGCACAGAATTCGAGCACCAGGTTAAAAGTAGTTTTGTCTTCTGACTTTGTCACCATGAAACGCACCTGCTGTGATGTCCAGTTGAGCTACTGGAGGTCCTCTGGCTGCTTCTGGAAAGTGATGCTGGCATAGGCGCTTAGATCCTCGCTGGAGCGGCTGGTGGGGCCGCTCTGACTACTGCCCAGAGGCGGATGAGGGGCCGGGAGTGGAGGAGGCTGTGGTTGAGGTGGGCGCTCTTGAGGGCGCTGTTTGAAGTCCTTGACCAAATCCAAGTCTATGTAGTTAAGACCATTCTCCAAACCCCCAGCGGCCCCGCACACTTGGGCCAGCTCCTTGGGGGCTCCCCCGAGCTCCCCAGGCCTCAGCCACACGTTCTCGAAGGAAGCAGAGCTGTGGCGTTTGACATCCTCGGCGCTGCTGCTGGTGCCGCCACCGCTGCCCCCGACGGCAGCCCCGGCTCCGAAGGGCACCGTGTTGCCCACCCGTGTGGCACTGGGCGTAGAGGAGAAGGTCTCAGAGCTGTGCCGCCTCCTGCACCCTTGCGGGTCGGCACGGATCACTTTGGCACTCTGGTTGCGGTTGGGACTGAGGTTCACCCGCGTGAAGGCGCTCGGGCCCCCCAGCAGGGCCGAGCGGGCCGCCAGCTCCCCTGTTCCCGGAGGGGCAGTGGAGGAAACAGAGGCCGTCGAGGACGAGGAAGGTGCGGCCGCGGTGGCCCCGGGCAGGCTGGCATCCTCCACGACACCCGTCCGCATGTCGGCGTAGCTGATGGGCGCGACAGGTGAGGTGTCCACGTAGCTCTGCCGAGGACCGCCCATCTGCATGGTCATGTAGTCGCCGCGGCTGCTGGGCACTGCCCTAGTCGGCCTGCACACGCTAGCAGTTCCAGGGGGTGCCGGGCCCACCCTGCCCGGCTGGACCCCCACGCTCTCCTGCCAGGTGGCCCTCCGGCCCGGCCCCAGGTCCATGTTCATATACTCTTCTGCGCCCGTCTCCTCCTCTCTGGGAGCTGGCTGGAGCTGGGACGGACACCTGATGGAAGGCGAGCTGTGGGACGCCACCGGGCCTGATAAGTAGCCTGGCTGATCGCTCCCAAATTCAATATTTACATACTCCCCTGGGCTCTTGGGCTCCGGAGGGAGCAGCAAGGGGGGCGGCGGCTGCTGCTCTCGGGCCCGAGGTAAAGTGCTGGCCTTGGGATCCCCCAGAGACAGCCTCGTGGGCCGAGCCAGGCGGTTGTTGGTCTGGGCAGCTGTGTCCACCTTTCGAGGCAGATGGGCCTGAAGGACCTGATGATGGAGATGTGGGAGGCCAGGCTCTGGCCGAGCCCCACAGTATCCCCCGCCCAGGCTGTCACTGCTGGTGGATGAAGAGGAATCTTCTGCGGCCGCAGCGTAGAGGAGTCGACCGGAACTTGAGGAAAGGCGGAGGTGCTGGTGGTGCCGGGGCTCCTCCAGCTCCCCAGGGCGCTGGGTATGCTTAAAGGACCTTGGCAATGAGTAGTAGGAGAGGACGGGCTTGTGCTGGGGGTCCTCAGGGCCATAATAGCAGTCGGAGGGGCTGCTGGTGTTGGAGTCCCCAACGGGCGACATGTTCATGTAGTCACCTGTACAAGACAAGAGTTTGCCACTTCCGCTCTCCACCGGAAGTTTGGGGTGTGGCAGGGCGTGAGAGTGGTGGCCCCCTACCCCGTTTGTCCAGAGCTTGCCATAGCTGCTCCCAGAAGGGGCGGCGCCGCTGCTGCTGCCGCCGCTGCTGGGCCCACCTCCAATGTCAGGAGAGCAGCTGCCGCTTGGGGACATCATCATGTAGCCGTTCGGGTCCACTCTCTGAGGATGACGTCTGATGGGGTTGATGATCTGCTGCGGGGCAGACACGCTCTTGGGGCTCATGGGCATGTAGTCCCCACTGCCTTTCCGGCTGCCGGGCACCGGGGCCACCCCTGGGGACATGGGCATGTAGCCATCATCAGTGTGAAGGCTGGAGGTGTCTGGGCGGTGGTGGCCCACACGCCGCTCCAAGGGGTGCATTTCCAGACCCTCCTCTGGGTAGGAGTGGGTGGGCACGAAGGCGGAGTGCCGGTAGCTGGGTACTCGGCCTCCACTGCCACCTCCTGGTGGGTAGGCGGGCATCATTTCAGTATATTCCTCAATGGAAGCCACAGAGGACTGAGATGGGGTTTTCTGGTGGGAAATGGTAGGCGAGGTGCCCGCAGAATGAGTCCGCTTTCGGAACCGATTATCCAGATCTGCCGCACCGGCTGCTTCTTCTCCTGGCAGGGCTGGGCTCGTGCCCAAGCCGGCGGCTGGCACGTAGCGGTGACCATTGCCACCCCGGGGCAAAATGTAGTGACCATTGGGGGCAGTGAGGGTGGAGGCCCCCTTGCCTCCCATGCAGATGTAGTTGCTCAGCTCCTCCTCACCCCGGGCAGGCGGGGTGTGGCCCAGGGAATCTGGGGTGACGCTGCGGAAGGAACTTCGGAAATCGCAGGGACTGGAGCCATACTCATCGGAGGAGATGAAGCCGCCATCACTGGGGGAACCAGACACAGAAGCACTAGACCGCCGCGGGAAAAGGCAGTCTGAGGTGGAGCCGTGGCCACTCGTGCTGCTAGAAGACAGACTGACGGGGCTGGTGGCGGAAGGCGAGCAGCGAGAAGAAGGCATGGGGATGGAGCGGCTATGATTGAGAGGCGGGTGCAGCCGGGAGCTGCCTCGATGGCGGTGGGCGTGGGTCCTGTTGGTGCTAGGACTCACAGGACTGCCGTCCACTGAGGCAGGGCGAGACATGGTGCCTTCGCCATCACTGGAGGCACGCACGCGGAAGGAGCCCTGCTTCCCGCCCACCAAGCTGGCCGGGGAGGTGGCCGTGATGCTCTCGGTGCGCGAGCGGCGGGTCAGCCCCACCTGGCTGGGTGGAGGGTTGTTGAGGTGGTGCCTCCGCAGGGGCACACTGATGGGGTTGGAGCAGTTGGAGGAGGACTGGCTCTTGCTTCTAGGGCGGAACTCATCGCTCATGGCCCGCATGGCCTCCAGGATTGTCTCGTGCATGTTCTGGGCCACCACGGAGTCGTCCACCTGCATCCAGAACTCCCCCGGGCCCGTCACTGCGGAACGGCCCACTTCGATGAAGAAGAAGTTCTCTGAGTGGCCGCAGCGCCTGATGTTCATCAGCTGCAGCACCACGGCCGCCGCCTCCGAGTTCAGCTTCACGAAGCTGATGGTCTTGCTGGTCAGGCAGAGGCGGTAGATACCAATCAGGTTCTTTGTCTGACCCAGGCCCTTGGGTTTCAGGATCACCTGCCAGACCTCCTTGAAGGCGGGTCCTGGGGGCACGTCCCCGTAGCTCAAGTCCTCTCCGGCCTCCCCGAGGCCGGAGCTGCCACTGCAGCTGCCCCCGCCGCCTCCCGCCCCAGGCGCCGCGGCCCCGTCGTGGTGGCCCTTGGCACGGTTGTGCAGCTGCAGGAGGGCCTGGTACCAGCTGTCCTGCTCGGCCTCGCTGTCTGCTGCGATGGCAAAGTGCTCGTCCCGGGTGTAGAGGGCCACCAGGTGCTTGTTCTTAGAGTCTGCCCGCTTGTTGATGTTGAAGCAGCTCTCCAGGGGGATCGAGCGTTTGGGGGCGCTCGACTTGTGCCGCCACTTCTTCTCGTTCTCGTAGTACTCGAGGCGCGCCGGGCCCCCAGCCTCGCTGGCCGCCCGCAGCACGAAGAATCGCTTGTGCATGCTCTTGGGTTTGCGCAGGTAGCCCACCTTGCGCACGTCCGAGAAGCCGTCCGTCTCCGGAGGGCTCGCCATGCTGCTGCCGCCGCCGCCGCCGCCGAGCAGAGGGAGGCGCTGAAAAACAACCGGGTGGGGGGCGGAGGCTCCTAGCCGCGGCCCCGCACATGCAAACAGGGCTAGAGAAGGCAGAACCCCGACTCCGAAATCCACGCCGCCCTCTGCGCCGGGGAGGGGCGGTCGAGGGAGGACGCAGCAGCTGCGCCAAGGAGATAGCCCCGACCCGAGTTTACTGGCGTTTTATGCCCTGGGGGAGAGGCAACGCGTCCGGCGCGAGTGCAGCCCGGATCCCCNAGAGGGGTGGGATGGGGGGTGGTGGTTGGAAAGCAGATGTATGTATACATATAGCTGACTCACTTCAATGTACATCAGAAACTAACACAAGACTGTGAAGTTATTATATTTCAGTAAAAACAGAAAAACCCATACATCTCCAATCGAGTCCATCAACATGGTTACACGGTTCTCCCCTAACAGCAATCTGAGGATTAGCAAGGTGAGTGGGAGAAAGAGTTGAAGGGGACCAGAGAATAGAGAATCTTAGTAAGGGTATAGTTAAAATGGTTAACAGAAGGATCCAGTTACATCGTGATCAACATTTATTTCTCCCCGCCCTCCCATACCATTCCTGAATTTCCTGTCGGTAGGCTTCAACTCATTACTTTGCTGACTATGTTTTTTCCAGTAGTCAAGTATGGATATGAGAGTTGGACCATAAAGAAAGCTGAGCACTAAAGAATTGATGCTTTTGAGTTGTGGTGTTGGAGAAGACTCTTGAGAGTCCTTTGGATTGCCAGGAGACCAAACCACTCAATTCTAAAATAAATCAGTACTGAATGTTCATTGGAAGGACTGATGCTGAAGCTCCAATATTTTGGCCACCTGATGCAAAGAATTGACTCATTAGAAGAGACCCTGACGCTGGGAAAGATTGAAGGTAGGAGGCAAAGTGGATGACAAAGGATGAGATGGTTGGGTGGCATCACTGGCTGGATGGACATGAGTTTGAGCAAGTTCTGGGAGTTGGTGATGGACAGGGAAGCATGGCATGCTGCAATCAATGGGGTCACAAAGAGTCGGACACAACTGAGTGACTGAACTGAATTGAACTGAGTCTTCAATTTAACTTGACACCTAATCTGCACCCCAGATCTCCATTTCATTTAAAGCTGTTTCCTTTTGAGGCTCTTAGTTTCTAAGAGTCTCCTCTAACCATGATTCATTCATTTGCATCCTTCCTACTCTTTTTCTCCATCAAAATATTCACTTTGCTGTCACCTTGATCTTCAATCTCTCAACCTCTCTTCTTTTCTTTGAATTAATATACTTTCTTGGCCAGCTTATATTCTGTTTAATTTTTGCTCATTTCTAGACTCATGTTTTGGAAAACGCAATGACACCCCACTCCAGTACTCTTGCCTGGAAAATCCCATGGACGGAGGAGCCTGAAAGGCTGCAGTCCATGGGGTCTCTGAGGGTCTGACACAACTGAATGACTTCACTTTCACTTTTCACTTTCATGCATTGGAGAAGGAAATGGCAACCCACTCCAGTGTTCTTGCCTGGAGAATCCCAGGGACGGGGGAGCCTGGTGGGCTGCCATCTATGGCGTTGCATAGAGTCGGACATGACTGAAGTGACTTAGCAGCAGCAGCAGCAGCAGCAGCCTCATATTTATGTGACCACCAAGGAGCAATTGGCATCCTTTTCCTTCCCTACATCTCCCTCATACAGAAAACACATAGTTGAGAGACGAATGTCTGGATTGTAGCTGTTTGGGGAGGTTCATACTATTTGAAAAAATTCTGATCCTATAAGACTAGTTAAATTCTGAAGCAATTCCCAGAGTTTGAATATGTTTCTGAGTGGGCTTAGCTTGGGCCTTGGGGTGAGCAGGTGGAAATGAAATCCCAGTTCTGATTAAAAGCACACACCCACTCATTCTCAGCCTTAGACTTCCTGAAGGTTGACTTCTGCTTAACTAGTTTTTAATTCATGACTCTTCTCCATTGGGAGAACCAAATTGTCTGCCAGCAGCTGAAAGGCAAGGTATTATTTCACTGGGACTGTAGTAAGTCAACTCAAGGGAGTAAAATTTACAGTGCACTGCAGAGTACAACAAAATGGGTACTAATCTGAAAAGAGAGAACTTGGTAAATTATTGACAGCTATTTGCAAAACTCATTCAACCTAACCCAACTTATCATTCTCATATACTTAATTTTATATGATAGAAAACGTTAGTCCTATGTTGATAGTAATTTGAAATATTAAGAAAAGCATGGGTTTTCATAATTTATATTGAGAAAGAGGATGTTACAGAAAGCTGAACAAGTGTGAGTACACATATTGCTTATTTGCATAACCATGAACAAGTTACTATGTCTTTTTAGCTCTCTATTTATCTGTAAACTTATCTGTGAAATGGGAATACATATACATACTGCATATGATTCTGGTTATGATTAAATAAGACAGGGTTCTGAAGTGCCTAAAGATGGTGTCTAGTAGTATTTTTGGTGGATTGTCTGGGGCTGGCTCACTGATACAATAACCATTCCCTTCAAAATCCAGGTGGCTCTGGATTATAATGTGTCAACAAAGATCAGACATGGCAATATCCTCTCTGCAGTCCTTTGCAGACCTCCTCTCAGAGATCCTGCACTGTAGTTCATGATTTTGCTTTGCTGGCTAGGTTCTCATAACTTAAAAACTCTCCTGAGAGCTCTGATTATTCTACCCATGCTAGTACTTCAGGGAAGTAGTTTGTGACTGTTTGTTGAGCAGCTGCAGGCTTCCAGCCCCTCTTTGCCCCAGCTTGGCGTGGCTCTGTTTTCTGGTCAGAAATGATACAGTACCAAAATTTATCTATGGAAGTCGCCCCTAAAATTATACAACATAGGTTTGGAAATAATCTCACTGAAACACTGACTGTTTGCTATTTAAAAAACAAAACAAGTTATTTTAATTCTATTTCTCTACAATGTTCCAAACTTCCTTACTGATTTTTAAAGGCAGATTTTATATCCTGGCAAAATGAGATTTTAAAATTTGTTTATTTTTGAAAAACCTCAAAATCTAATATTATTTTTTAAAACTGGACTTTATTGTGTTTTATGAACCTCTTCAATTAATCTGACAAACTTAAATTTACTGCTATTACCATTATTGCTGCTGTTGCTGCTAAGTTGCTTCAGTCATAACCGATTCTGTGCGACCCCATAGATGGAAGCCCACCAGGCTCCCCCGTCCCTGGCATTCTCCAGGCAAGAACACTGGAGTGGGTTGCCATTTCCTTCTCCAATGCATGAAAGTGAAAAGTGAAAGTGAAGTCATTCAGTCGTGTCCGACTCTTAGCGACACCATGGACTGCAGCCTTCCAGGCTCCTCCATCCATGGGATTTTCCAGGCAAGAGTACTGGAGTGGGGTGCCATTGCCTTCTCCGTTACTAGTCTGTGTGATTATCCAATCTGTTCCTCCCTTTATGATTTACTGAGGATGGATCGGCTGTTGAGGCAATTAATTTTTCATCTATTTCTCCACAAATTACTCCACTGTATACATATGCCAAAGCTATAACTCAAGAAAGATACTTATGTACTTTCCAATTGTTTGGGTAATTTTTTAGACTGATTTTCTTTAAGAGTGTAAATTAGTTATTTTTAAGAATGTTTGATCTTTTTCAATCACTCTGCTGGACAATCTAGAAAAATGAGATCTCAGAAGCTAGGCCAGAGAGGGGTTAGAACTGGGGTAGGCAAAGAGTTGGACATGATTGAGTGACTGAACTGAACTGAACTGAGGGATAGGATGAAGGGGACCGAAATGTTGATTTCTAGGCTGAGGTGAGAAGCACGTCAGAAAACTAAGGCTTCATGGGTGGAGAGCAAGATGATAAGAGCTGATCATTGACCTCTTATATCTCAGCCCTTGTTCTGTGTCTACTTGTTTACTTTATCTTTAATCCATAACCCTAGAAAGTACCCATTATTATTAAATCCCTGTATCAGCAAGTGTTCCAGGAAAATACTCGAAGCATAAGAAGGTATGATCCTGAAGATAATTTAGTGAAGAGAATATGCACAGGTATATGGACATCCCAGTATGGATGGCAAGGTACCAGGGACTAGCAAAAGGTGAGCTGCTTTGACCTGAAGGAGAAAGGGGAGGACTAGCGTTACCAGAGATGGTGATTGCTAGCACCATGGAGGCAGCAAATCCAAAGCTGATCTCGGAGGCCTGTGGCCACAGTCAGAGTTGTAATGATGAGAAGCAAGAAAGGATTAAGAAATAACCCAACCTCCCTCTCTCTTCTACATAGTGATATCCTATTGGCTAGACCCAAGTGAGCTGTACTGATGATATCTGTAGGGGTTGGAGTCCCAGGGCAGAGAAGAAAGAACAATGGGCTTTGTTGCTGAGTGAGAGCTAAGTGGAAATAACCAGCACTATCCTCCATTTTATAGATGAGGAAATTGAGGCTCAAAGAGGTGAAGCCATTTCCCAGTCACACAGCTCAGAAATGGTGGGGCTAGGATTCACCACATTCTCACCCAGTTAAGTTGAAACCACAGCCTCTGGGAAATTCTTCAGAGAAGTAAGTTATAGGGTAGGCACAAGTCAAAATCCTCTGAATGAACAGCAGAAAAGGGGCAAGACTGAGGTACGGGAAGCCTGTGCCTGAAATTATAGCTGAATTCTAAAAGAACAGTTACCTTCAGATGAACTTATTGAGAAATAATCTTTTTATAGAAAGAATTTTCGTCATTTGCAGGGAAATGCATTTACACAGAAATTTTATAAAAGTTCTTGTGGTTATGTGGCCTGATGCCAAATATCTAGACGAAAAATAAAATTAACTGGATCTCAATATCCAAATTTTTGACAGAAAACAAGTTGAATATTTTAGTGAATTCACCAGCCAATTCTTATAAGAACTAAAATTTGGATCAATCTTTGTAGTTTCAACAAAAATTTCATATACTCAATTAATTCATATAGCAACCTTGTTCACTGAACATTATTATGCCAACTTTATAGATGAAGAAATTGAGTCTCAGAGAAAACAAATGACTTGTCTGACACCCAAGAGCTAGTCTGTAACAGATCCAGGTCTTAAAACTTCCATCTTCTGTCTGTAAGCCTCATGTTCTTTCTAATTCACCAATCAACTTCCTCAGCAAAGAGATACTATAGGTCCTCAACAAACTGAAAACTCAGAAAACCGAAACAAAACAGTATTGCTATTGCTGTTTGCCAGGGATTAAGATCAAAATGTAATAGCTATATTTGCTTCTAACTTGGTATTTCCACATTTCCCAGCATTCTGAGTGCATGCTCATTCATTTAGTTATGTCTGACTCTTTGAGACCTCAGGAACAGTTGTCCACCAGATTCCTCTGTACTTGGAATTTTCCAGGCAAGAATACTGGAGTGGGTTGCCATTTCCTACTCCAGAGGATCTTTCCCACCCAGGGCCGAATCCACATCTCTTGTGTCTCCTGCATTGGCAAGCAGATTATTTACCACTAAGCCACTAAGCTGGAAAGCTCCCAGCATTCAACATCAAGCAAAATAAGACAAAGAGGAACCAGAAACCCCTGTAGAGTAAGTATAAGATGGACCCAGCCCCTATTATCATGCTTGCAGACATCATACTCAACTCCAAGTCTGAGCAATAACTCTGGATGGTGTTATACCTGAGCCTGGTTGTCTAAAGTCATAGGTAAGTATAGAGTATAGAAGGAAGAAATGAAGCTTTTATCTAAGAGCTAACACGAAGACTGGCACATAGTAGGCTTTCAATATATACAATAATGATAAGTGAAACACTATTTTAGTTACATATCAACCACCAAACTGACATTTTACCAAGACATCATCATTCACAAAGCAAATCAAGGACTTCACAGTTTGTTTACTCCTGGGGCCAATGAGATATGCATGTGGAAGCTATTTGGAAGTGAGAAGTATCCTATGAAAGCAAGGTGATGTCACCCCTACCAGTTACCAACACTACTACTTCCATCTATTTGTCCCCTTCATCCTCATCAATATTTTTCCATCATCAGTGTCACTGCACAAAACTACATGCTCAAGTCAAATTGATTAAAAAAAAAAAAAAGCTTATTGTAGGAAATATTCTTTGCTTTCCAGAATTATCCTCTATGTTTCTATGCTCTAGGGACAGCATCAACTTCCTTACCGTCTGGCTTCCTGTTTGGTCTGGCCAATGGGAGGGCTAGCAGGAGATTGTGGGCCAAGAGGGGTCAGGGTAATATTTCTTCAGTTATTTTCTCAGTGTCTTTCTCTTACGGCACTCTAGTTTGGCTTGGTCTCTGTAACACCACACAGTCCCTACCTGTACCTCTAGCAAACTTGTATCTGCTGGCCCTCTCCTGCCCATATAGATTTTTCCTACTTGAGTAAATATCCCTACAGCTAGCAATTTAGGCCTAGGCTGGTGCTGGCTTCCCACTCTTTGCCAGTTCCAGGGTGCTTCACTATTTCTTGCTGAGTCCCCTGAATCATGCCTATACCTTTGTAAACAGCATCTTAACCAAACTCTTTTTATCGACCCCTGCTAAGTTCTGTCATCTGTTTTCCTGCTGGATTCTTGACTGATAGAGACAACTCAGCCTTTCAGTGTTGAATGATAAACATGTAGTGATCTGAGAAGATGTTTTTTCTCCTTATGCATCAGTGCCCCTCTTTTCCCTTTTCCCAAATATTCTAGCCACTTTTAACCCTTCCTGTAAAATGAGACTATGGCTCATCTCCTCCTATGGCACAGACTGCAGCCTATGTCTGAAGGTCTGGCAACTGCAGAAGAATCCAGTGATGGGACACCTAAGTCAGCAGCTTGCCCTGAAAAGAGGAAAAACAATACAAGAGAGAAAATTACTTACTCTGTGTCACCACCAAGGAAATAGAAAATACTGGAAGGGGATGGGGCAGAGAATCAGAGCCTAGGGGTGGAAAAGAGAGAGGGGAAAAATAAGTAAAAGGAGGAGAAAAAAGTGGAGAAGGCAGCAAGGGCATCCACAGATATTAAAATACAATCCATTAAAGCAAAGGAAATCTGAAATCCCAAGCTAGATCGTTTCAGAAAGCACTTGAGATCCAAGTCCTCTGGAGGTGCCTGTATAGACAGTGGTGAACTGACAAGTACAAACAGCCCAGACAAGGAGGATATGGTAGAACTGGGCCATTATAGGAGCACAGGGTCAAGCAAGAAAATGCGTTCTATTCGCTCAAAGCAGACACCAGATGTTTGATTCCTAATAGGTGATTAGACTCACTACTTGATTCATTTATATAAATTTTCCGCTTTCCAAACAGATATTAACATCATGTAGACATAAATGGTAGCTGAATATTTTTGCAAAATGAGCTGAAAATCATTGAGAGGAAATAGCTGGGGGTCTTTGCCTCTCAACTGCTACATCCTGTTCTATTTCTTCTGATGGAATATAAGGAAGACTTCGATTTGCTCCTGAGACCCCTGGGTGATCTGTATTTAAAAGCACTTTCACCTGGAGCCACGCAGTAGGGAATGCACTTCAGAGGCTGATGGCGTGATTTAATTATGCGGCTGTTTCCCTGTGTTGCTTGTGCTCCCTGAATGGCATGTTAATACCCTGCCAGGTGGATGTGCAGGATGGAGTGGTTTCCCACAAGCATCCTTGTTGCATTTAGTCAGATCTTGCAAAAGGGAAGATAGATGAGAAATCATTGAACACACCAAAAATTATATCATGATTAAAGATTAAGGAATTAACAAGTAAAAAAGTCTAGAGATCTGCTGTACTCTGGAGACTTCTGTTATCAGCATTCCAATCTGGTGTTTAGGTCTTCACGTACATGTGAGCAAATGAAAAGTTTCGAATAACATTAAACATAGCTTGAGAGAAGGAACTCTGTATATACATTCCATATTTCCCCCTTTTAGACATTTATCTTTAGGGTGATATATTTTCATTGCTTATTTCTCAGTTTTCTAATATCTAGCTTATTATGGTGCATGTGTCTTATTGGCTTGAATGGTGCCAATTGAAAAAATCCACACTGAAGGATGGATCTCTATTTTTTTCACATAGCTGTTCAGGTTTTTCTTCCTTTTAGAGCCAAAATGAAGTGTAAACATTTTAAGAGCCTTTAATTCCAGCACATATATATTCATCATTTGAAACTGGAATGGATTTCCATTTTGTGCTATTAAAATAAATGTACTATTCTCAGACATTTAAGGGCCTATGACTGCTTGATTTCTCTTCTATATCATCTTTAGTTCATCAACCAAGCCATAGTTTCTCATTCATTTTAGGACATAATCCATTTTGTTGTGTGTATACTGTTATAAATATGAAATCAGATGCCAGTGACACTCATTTCTCTATCCTTAAGCTTCTCAGTGTCTGGGGTGAAAGTAAAAGTCTAATGGGAATCTATTTTTATAATAATCTTTTTGGTGGTTATCTTTAATCCTTTTAATTAAATATTCTGGAGCTATTTAATTCTTACATGTAATATCATTAGAATAACAATAACAGATGTATGCAAAATACTTCAATACAGTGCAAATAGTTCTATAGTAATGATGCAAATACCTGTTAATACTTACTGAAGGCTGTGACGGAGATTACTAACTATTCTCAAGATCTATTTCTCTTTTCTTTCCATAAAATCTCCTGGTTTTCGATTGGTGGTTGCCCGCACATAAAGATAATATTTTTCAGCGCCCTTCTTGAGTCAGTGGGTGACCTTGGGAAAGTCACTCGGGGCAGAACGACACAATGGAAAGTCCCTGAATGCCCAAAATGGCATAATGCCACTTAACCCCTGGTTTGATACCTGTGCACTTCTTGGACCTGGAAGAAAACAAACTCTCGTCTTTTAAAATCACTGCTGTGCAGTGCTAAGTCACTTCGGTTGTATCTGACTCTGTGCAACCCTATGGGCTGTAGTCTGCCAGGCCTCTCTGTCAATGGGATTCTCCAGGCAAAAATATTGGAATGGAATGCCATGCCTTTCTCCAGGGGATCTTCCTGACCCAGGGATTGAACCGGTGTCTTTTACATCTACCTGCAATGTCAGGTGGGTTCTTTACCACTAGTGCCACCTGGGAAGTCCAATATTGGTGCTGCTGGGGGGTATGTCAATGACTTGCTGCTGAGCCTACTCCTGAATAGTACATGTGATCCCCATCACAGACACTGAGTTGATGCTTTAGCTCTTTTAACGTTGATAACATCCCTAAGATACAATCATTTTCCTTATGTAACAGATGAGGATATCAAGGCTTAGGGGGCCAAGTGATTTACCCACCATCACATTGTTGTGGAGTGAAACCCATTCTATCTGATACTAAAGTCTGTGCTCTTAACTACTCTGGCTCCTCAGGGTTAGAAGGTAAGCAGGGAACTGATGCCTCATCTTTATAGATTATAATAAAGTCAAGGCTTAGAGAGCGAGTATCATCTTGGAAGATCTCTCAGCAAGTCAGTAGCAGAGCTAGGACTGAAAACTAGGTCTTTTGATGTATCGTACCACACCAGCTTTTGTAGGGCTAATGTAAGCCTAGGAAATGTAAGCATGATGATGACCATTCTCCTGGCATGCTCTGGCTTGTCACTAACTGCACCATCTGCCTTGCTTCATCTTTGATCAACCTTCACCTTCTGCTCACATTTGTAGTAACTAAGCCCCAGTTTGCCCCTCCACTGTGTGCCTGGGGCTTGCTTAGTGGTCCAGCATCTCTCTCAAGGACTTGTGGTTCCCATGGTTGATTCCTGTCTTCTCTCTTTTGTTGGGCATCCATCCCTACTTTTCATGCCTGGTATTGGACCACACTGTTCTCTCATCTCCTTCCTGACTCCCAGCCTGCTACTTAGTGCCACACAGTTCTGCTCCTGACATAGACAAGACCATGCTCTGGGGAAGATAAAAAAGAGAACTGACAGCACCAGCTAGGACAGTGTTACTGTTCTTAGACGGTTTTATTTACTAGCTCTCCAGCACATTAACAAGATAAGGACAGGGTGAGTGTATTAGTTACTGCCTAAATTGGGACACTCTTCCTTTTGAGAAAATAGTAGGAAACTAGGATGTATGCTCACTTGTGGTGATGATACGATACGTAACATTGGTTCCATATTTGCCACAGGCCAGGCATTCTTCTCAGTGTTGTATATGCATTTTTCCATTTAATCCTCACGACAACCTCATAAAGAAGGCAGATGGCAAGGGAGGAAACTCAGATGACCCAAGTAAGCCCCTTGCCTAGGGTCACCCAGGTAGCTCATGGGACAGAAAGTTTGGGCTCAGGCAGCCTGGACCGGGTCTTTACTCTTAGCCACACTGCACACCCCTCCACAGGAGCCCTCAGTTAATTCTCATAGCAGTTCTAGGGGACAGAGTCTGCTCTTTACATTTTTCCAGCTCTATTTTGGGGAAAAAAAAAAGTGAAGCTTATGTGAAAGTCATAAAGTAATAGTACAGTGAACACTTGTATACCCTTACCTCCATTCACCAACTGTTAAAATTTTGCACATCTGCTTTCTGTCCCTCACTCCATGTGCATGCGTGTGTGTGTTTAATTTTTCCTTTTGGAAACAGATGAAAGCAAGCTGCAAGCATCATTCCGCTTTACCCATAAATACTTAAGCATGTGTCTCCGAAGAATAAGGATCATCTCCTAAATAGCCTCAACATGATTATCATACTCCAGAAATTTAATAGTAATACAATCATGTTACCTAATAGGCAGGCCCATATATACTTAAATTTCCTCAATCATCCTAATAAGGTTCTTTATAGCTGTACTTTTTATCATGGATCTAATCAAAGATCATGCATAACATTTAGCTGTCATTTAGAAAGTCTCCTCAATAGGTCTAATATACAGACAAACAAGAAAGAAAAGACAGGGTGTGCATCTTATCCTGTCCCCCTGGCTCACCTAAAGATGGGATGTCACCTACAGTGGCTGTGGACATTTTCTGTGCAAAGACAGCTTCTTGCTTCATGTGTCCATCATCTCAGGCTCTCTGCCTTAGAGCTTTCTCTCACCCAGTCTGTGAGTAGAGCATCCTAGAAGAGCTGAGTACTTTACCCTTCCCTCAAGAATAACTCTTGATCAATGAAGTTCACCCTATGATCTAGAAATTCTACTTTTGGGTATATTTCTAGAGGAAACAAAACCAGATTATCGAATAAGGCATGCCCATGTTTATTGCAGCATGACTTACAATAACCAAGATATAGAAACAACGTAAGGTCCATTGATGAGTGAAAGGGTAAAGAAGATGCAGTATATTTATACCATGGAAGATTATTCAGCCACGAAAAAGAAGGAAACCCTGCCATCTGTGACAATATGGATTGATTTTCCAGACATATGGCAAAGTGAGACAAGTCAAGCAGAGAAGAGAAACACTGTATGACATCACTTTCATGTGGAACCTTAAAAAGCTAAACTCCTAAAAACAGAGAATAAAATGGTGGTTACCAGAGACTGGGAGTGAGAGAATAGGAGAGATGTTGTCTACGGACTCACACTTGCAAAGAACAGACAGAACAAATGCAGCGTACAGTGAATATAAACAACAACATTGTATTATAATCAGTAAACTTGCTGATAAGCTGGATCTTATTTCCATCACAAAATAGAAATGATCATTATGTGCAGACTAGACAGAGTGCTGACTATTCTATAATGGCAATTGTACTACCATATATAAATGTATCACATGTATATATTAATAATACACAGAGTACATCATGAAAAACGCTGGGCTGGATGAAGCACAAGCTGGAATCATGATTGCTGGGAGAAATATAAATATCCTCAGATATGCAGATGATACCACCCTTATGGCAGAAAGTGAAGAAGAACTAAACGGCCTCTTGATGAAAGTGAAAGAGGAGAGTGAAAAAATTGGCTTAAAGCTCAACATTCAGAAAACTAAGATCATGGCATCCAGTCCCATCACTTCATGGGAAATAGATGGGGAAACAGTGTCAGACTTTATTTTTTTGGGCTCCAAAATCACTGCAGTTGGTGATTGCAGCCATGAAATTAAAAGATGCTTATTCTGTGGAAGGAAAGTTATGACCAACCTAGACAGCATATTAAAAAGCAGAGACATTATTTTGCCAACAAAGGTCCATCTAGTCAAGGNACTTCAGATGGTGATTGCAGCCATAAGATTAAAAGACGCTTACTCCTTGAAAGGAAAGTTATGACCAAACTAGGTGGTATATTGAAAAGCAGAGACATTACTTTGCCAACAAAGGTCCATGTAGTCAAGGCTATGGTTTTTCCAGTGATCATGTATGGATGTGAGAGTTGGACTGTGAAGCAAGCTGAGTGCCGAAGAATTGATGCTTTTTAACTGTGGTGTTGGAGAAGACTCGAGAGTCCATTGGACGGCAAGAAGATCCAACCAGTCCATTCTAAAGGAGATTGGATGTTCATTGGAAGGGCTGATGCTGAAGCTGAAACTCCAGTACTTTGGCCACCTTATGTGAAAAATTGACTCATTGGAAAAGACTCTGATGCTGGGAGGGGTTGGGGGCGGGAGGAGAAANAAGAAGATCCAACCAGTCCATTCTAAAGGAGATTGGATGTTCATTGGAAGGGCTGATGCTGAAGCTGAAACTCCAGTACTTTGGCCACCTTATGTGAAAAATTGACTCATTGGAAAAGACTCTGATGCTGGGAGGGGTTGGGGGCGGGAGGAGAAAGGGACGACTGAGGATGAGATGGCTGGATGGCATCACCAACTCAATGGACGTGAGTTTGAGTGAACTCCAGGAATTGTTGGTGGACAGGGAGGCCTGGTGTGCTGTTATTCATGGGGTCGCAAGGAGTCAGACATGACTGAGTGACTGAACTGAACTGTTGTCATGGGTTAATATTTATAAAATACTAAATGATGTATTGTTAATTCTAGTAATTTTTAGTTTTTTCACAGTGCTTCAATAGCCACCCACTGCAGTACTCTTGCCTGGAAAATCCCATGGACAGAGGAGCCTGGTAGGTTGCAGTCCATGGGGTCGAGAAGAGTTGGACACGACTGAGCGACTTCACTTTCAGTTTTCACTTTCATGCATTGGAGAGGGAAATGGCAATCCACTCCAGTGTTCTTGCCTGGAGAATCCCAGGGATGGGGGAGCCTGGCGGGCTGCCGTCTATGGGGTCCCACAGAGTTGGACATGACTGAAGCGACTTAGCAGCAGCATCATCAGCATGGCCCTTAATTCTAGAGCCAAATAGCATGAGTTTAAATCCAGTTTCTAACACTTGGTTCTTATTTATTTTAGGCAAATTATTTGAACAGTGTATACTATAATTTCTTTGTTTGTGAACTGGGATAATAATAGTACCCATCTAAAAGGATTATTTTGAGGATTAACTGAGATAATACATGTAAATATTATCATCATCTCAGCGGAAAGCAAAATAGTCATGCTTAGCTTTACATTTTAAAATACTTAAAAAATAAAGAAAAATGGCAGAGCCAGGACCTGCATAAATTACACGAAAGCAGCAAGAAAAGTAGCAAAAGATAGAATCAATTTTGGGGAGAACTCTAGAAATTAATCAAAGGCTTGCAGCCTTCCAGGGAGCATTCATTAAAGAAAACAGCTGACTCTCAATAAGAATAGCAAGCTTTGTGGCATTTTAACATACCCCACTGTTCATGTCCACGGTAACCAGAAATCAAAGAACCCACAATCAAGAGGAAAAGCAGCAGTGTTAGGCAGAATGGGGTTGCAACTCCTTTAAAGCCTCATTCCCAGAGAACTGTCATTATTTGACCTGTATAACAGTTCCTTCATAATAGCTTCCGTTATACTATAACGGTTCCTGTATGATGGAAGACTCATTTCAAGACTGTCTTTATTTAGCTTTAGCTTGTAACTTGTTCACTGCCTCTGCAAACCCCTGGCATGAGATGTTTGTTGAAAAATTCAGAGCAATTGTTTAACTTTGTGGCTGCCTGAGGCAGTGGATAACTGGAAAGCTTTAAAGGAAAAACTGAGGAGTGAGGAGGCGACAGGGGCTTTAAGAAACTGACACAGTACTGGGAATGTGGAAGGCCATGGGTGTGAGTAGGGCTCTGTGCATGGCTAGACCTGTGTACATGTTCAGGAAAGACCTGAGAAGGTCTTGAGCTCTCACAACTGACTGATCTGAGGCTCTACAGAAAGTGAAGGCTAAGGAAAAATTGTCAGCTTCCTGACTAAATACTGAAGGCATGCCCCAACAGACACAGAGACCTTTAGCAAAGCCGGGAAAACTTCTTAGTTCCAGTTATTTAAGTTTGCAGATGTCCAATCATTAGCTGACCACTGAGCTAACTAAGCAGAGACTTCACCAGCCAAGCATGAAAATAATATAAACTTTAGAAATTTTTTCAGAAAAGTCAGTAAGTAAACAACAGGAAACCCCGAGCAAGGGACAGCATTTGGTCTCCAGAACTACCACAATATATTATTTTAAATGCCTAGTTTTCAGCAAAAATTATAGACTTTCAAAGAAAAAAGAAAGCATTATCCATAGATAGGGGAAAAATCAATAGAAATTATCCATGAAAAAGCTCGGACATTGGATTTACTTGAGACTTTAAATATATTCAGAGAACTATTGAGAATCAAATCTAAAGAAATAAAGAAAAATAGAAAGAAATTTCACTAAGTAGAAAGTATCAATAAAAAGATAGAAATTATAGAGAATGAAATGGAAGTTCTGGATTTTAAAAGTACAATAACTGAAATGAAAAATTCACTAGAGGGACTCAATGGCAAATTTGAGCAGATAGAAGAAAAAAAGCAGCAAACTTGGAGATCAATTCAGTTCAGTTCAGTCGCTCAGTCGTGTCCGACTGCGACCCCATGAATTGCAGCACGCCAGGCCTCCCTCTATTACCATCTCCCGGAGTTCACTCAGACTCAACGTCCATCGAGTCGGTGATGCCATCCAGCCATCTCATCCTCGGTCGTCCCCTTCTCCTCCTGCCCCCAATCCCTCCCAGCATCAGAGTCTTTTCCAATGAGTCAACTCTTCGCATGAGGTGGCCAAAGTACTGGAGTNACTCACGTCCATCGAGTCCGTGATGCCATCCAGCCATCTCATCCTCGGTCGTCCCCTTCTCCTCCTGCCCCCAATCCCTCCCAGCATCAGAGTCTTTTCCAATGAGTCAACTCTTCGCATGAGGTGGCCAAAGTACTGGAGTTTCAGCTTTAGCATCATTCCTTCCTTGGAGATACTTCAATTGAAATTATCCAGTTTGAAGAAGAGAAAGAAAAAAAAGAATGAAGAAAAATGATCAAAGCTTCAGAGCCCTGTGGGACATCATCGAGTATACATATTTATAATGGAAACCTTGGAAGGAGAGGCAAGGAAAAGGAGCAGAAAGAATACTTGATGAAATCTCTGTAAATTCTTCAAATTTAATGAAAAGTCTATAGCAGATGATAGCCTGAGAACTAAAGAGCTTTTGGTTTGCAGTTTGGGGGAAGAAAAGCCTATTTTTATTTAGGGCATGTCATTAACATGGGGTACAGTAAGCATAATGACATCAGAGGCCAGACAGACCCCTTTCTGGACTAGGTGGGGAAGCTCAGGACATTGAAAAAGGATACTAGAGCTGAGATGTTAGAATGGAGTTTTGCCTTTACACCTTTTCTCTCAAAATAAAAATTCTGGTTGGATGTGGATGGAAATCTCAGAGGGGNTCATTAACATGGGGTACAGTAAGCATAATGACATCAGAGGCCAGACAGACCCCTTTCTGGACTAGGTGGGGAAGCTCAGGACATTGAAAAAGGATACTAGAGCTGAGATGTTAGAATGGAGTTTTGCCTTTACACCTTTTCTCTCAAAATAAAAATTCTGGTTGGATGTGGATGGAAATCTCAGAGGGATTCCTCAGTCCATCTGGAGCTCTGGGAATGCCCTGGACTGATGTGTGGGTCACAATAGGGAAGAAAAGGAAGGGCAATATGTTTGGGGGAGAGGACGTGAACGAATTGGTCTGTTTATTCTCTCCCTATCTGTATCCCTCAGTCCATGGGGCTGGGACAGATCTGATGATTATTTTTCATGTCTTCAGGGGATCCTGAAAGAGATTCATAAATGAGGGTGGCTGTGCCCATCCGAGTCACCATGATGCATAACAAGGGAACCCAGAGAAAAGTCAAAGAAAAACAGTCCAGCCAGGGAGCAAAGGGATGGGATGAGAGACGTGGCAAAGGGTCTGCAATGCCATTGACAACTCCTGTGAGAGAGATCACCATGTTCCCAGGCTGTGCTGGAGCACCAACATGGCAAAGAGGACAGATTACTCCAGCCTGACTTTGGCTATGATCACAGCTGAAACAGAGGCTGATGCTCAAGACTTGGTGAAAATAAGTCACACCTCAGAAAGGCCAGAGATGACACGTGGACCAATTTCCTTCCTTTGATGCCCGATTGATATGGAATTCCCCTGGAATGTAGATTGTTCTGGAAAGAAGAGGAAAAAGAGAAGGGAAAGGAAGAGAATCTTAAGAGACTACCTTTTGAGGTGAAAATGACTCAAGTCTTTAGAATTGGCACAACTAAGTGTTCTGCTCTCTGAGGAGATGGGATCTTGAGAGGTAAATTTAATTTCAGCCGCAGACAAAGAAAATTCTATCCCCAAACATCTGGACTCTTGTTCTGAGGAAATTTTTTCTTACTGTACCTATTTTGATTACTCTTCATCTAATTCCAAATTACATGTATTTTGTGTTATATATGCATTTAATTGTGCAAATTTCAAACTAGGGAAAAAAGAGAAAGAGACATATTTTTTGATCATTGTATGAGGGTTCACCCACCATTCCACTCGGTGAGTATATGTCCCTCCTTTATGTGAGCTGACATGTGTGAATAAGCCATTCCCTAGCTCTGATCAATTCCTGAGGGCTTCGCATGGAGTGAAAATCTCACCAAACTGAACATGATTCTATTGCTGAAGATACTTAACTTTTAAAATCCAAAATGCATGTTAGCAATTTCATCTGGTGCTCGGCTCAAGAGACAACAATCTGTTCCAGCAGTGGAGCAAACAGTGTCTCTGTGGAATTTAGGGAGGAAAAGTAAGTGCAGTTTGTTTACAGAGAGAGGATGTGCAAGAGTTTGTTTGCTTATCCTCTCCCTATCTGTATCCCTTCCTATCCCTGTATCCCTGCAAGAGTGTGATAGTTTCCAACATGGAGCTTTTCTGAGGATCATCAAGAGAATTTGCTGACATGCACTTTTCTCTGAATGTGTTAACATTTGAGGAGGATTCCCAGGTGGCTCAGCGGTGAAGAATCCATCTGCCAATGCAAGACACACGGGAGATGCAGGTTCGATCCCTGGGTCGGGAAGATACCCTCGGGGAGCAAATGGCAACACATTCCAGTATTCTTGCCTGGAAAATCCCATGGACAGAGGCGCCTGGCAGGTTGCAGTCCATGGGGTCACAAAAGAGTCAGACACAGCTGAACAAGGACATATGTTAACACTTGAACCTA
Source organism: Neotragus pygmaeus (assembly GCA_006410875.1). NCBI lineage: Eukaryota > Metazoa > Chordata > Mammalia > Artiodactyla > Bovidae > Neotragus > Neotragus pygmaeus. Next base: position 709,659 of record SJYV01053472.1, on the reverse strand, counting down.
TGTTCAAAGTAAGCTAAGACTTCATTTTAAATTCGAGTTATTGGCTGAATCTCCAGAGAACAGCTTAAGACCCACTGCCTTTAAAAAACTTACAGTGGCTTTATGTTTGTAGGTTAATTTTTCTTCAATAACTTACCAGATCAAGTTAAATTAATATTTACCTTTCTCAAAATGTTGGGATGATCACTCTAAATTAAGTTCAGATGTGGTAGTTTAATATCTTCTTATAACAAAGTCCTAATGTTTGAGGAAAAAGATTGCCTTGTGGATTTAGTTTCATATATACTGGGGTCTCTCAAAGATGAACAAACATTTGGAGGCAACTGGAATTCCACACTGAGTTAAAGCATTCAGCTGGCTGAAAACAGTTGCCAAGGCCTTGGGCAACAATCCTGAATGGGGGCTGTTGCAAGTGGAGCCCTGTTGCTAAGTCTGAACAGACCCTAGAGTATACCTGGGCATTTTCCCTGCTGTGGGTCAAAAAGGGGAATTCAGCATTAACCTTGTTTGGAGGGGAGGTGTTTAGGAAGTCCTTGTTTAAAACTCAATTTTTATTAAAAAAAATAAACACACGCACATAATTTTAAAAGTATTACTGAATTCCATCTCTCTGCATCTCCTAATCCTCTTTCCTAAAAAAATAAAAACTTTCAAAAACCTTCAAAAATGCATAAAAAGCTGGTAATTTTCTGGTATTTATGGATTTCTGAATAATACTGAGCTTATCTATAGACTTCCTACTATGAAAATAAGGATTTAGGGATTTTCTTGGCAGTCCAGTGGTTAAGACTCCTGCTTTCAATGCAGGGGGTTCGGGTTTGATTCCTGGTCAGGGAACTAGAATCCCACATGCCATGTGGTGTGGCCAAAAAACTGAAATAAAATTAAATGAAGATTTAGCTTTCTTACCACTTCAGTTCAGTTGCTCAGTCGTGTCTGACTATTTGCGACCCCATGAATCGCAGCACGCCAGGCCTCCCTGTCCATCACCAACTCCCGGAGTTCACTCAGACTCACGCCCATCGAGTCAGTGATGCCATCCAGCCATCTCATCCTCTGTCGTCCCCTTCTCCTTCTGCCCCCAATCCCTCCCAGGATCAGAGTCTTTTCCAATGAGTCAACTCTTCTCATGAGGTGGCTAAAGTA